>RANY01000130.1:0-52884 GCA_009805235.1 Neurospora pannonica FGSC 7221
CTCTCCAAGCCGCTGCAGCAGAACCATCTAATCCAGACCATTCTCAAGTGTGCGACGCTCGGCGGGCAACTACTCGAGAAGAACCGGCAGCACGAGTGAGCTCGCGCTCCCGGTTCTTCTCGAGTAGTTGCCCGCCGAGCGTCGCACACTTGAGAATGGTCTGGATTAGATGGTTCTGCTGCAGCGGCTTGGAGAGATACTCGTCCATCTGTGCCTGGATACACTTCTCCCTGTCGCCCATCATGGCGTGGGCCGTGAGGGCGATGATGGGTGTGCGCTGGCTGCCGAGGCTGCGCTCGTACTCGCGAATCTTGGCCGTGGCTTCGAAACCGCCCTATGGAATTGTTAGCATCGGTTTCTTATCTTAAAAGACAGCTTTTACTTACCATAATAGGCATCTGGACGTCCATAAGAATGACATCGAACTTTTTCCTCTTGACGGCCTCAACAGCCTCCTCACCGTTTCCAACAACGGTGACGACGTGGTGATACTTCTCCAGGATCTTGACCGCGAGCCTCTGGTTGACGGTGTTGTCTTCGGCAAGCAGGATCTCGAAAGACTTGGTGTTGTCCGCCAGCGACGGCGTGGCCCTATTTTCAAGAGCAGGGACCATGCCGTTACCGAGGTCGATGAGTTGACAAGGCGTCGTCATGTACGACGTAATACCCAAGTCAAGGCAAGACTTCAGCGAGACGTGAACGACAGGTGCTAGCAAGACGATCGGAAGATACTTAAAGTCATCAACAGACCGCAAGCGCCTAGCATCCTCAATCGAGTCCACAATGATAACGTCGTAGGGCGCCTGGCCGGCAGCTCTGGCCTTCTCGAGCGCAGGACTCCTCTCCGAGTCGACGACGATGGGAACGAGACCCAAGCCGTGGAGCATCTTGGCGATCTCAGGACCATGTCCGGTGCGGCCCTTGTCGATGAACAGGACCTGGTGACTCTTGTAAGGGTTGAGCTGCTTGGCGATCAACGAGATATCGTCGTTGGCCAAGCGGACCACGCAGGTGAAGAAGAACTTGCTACCCTTACCATATTCACTCTTCACCCACACGTCACCACCCATGAGGTTGACGAGACGCTTGGAGATGGAGAGACCGAGACCAGTACCGCCAAACTTGCGAGTCATTGAACCATCGGCCTGCTGGAAAGTGTCGAAGATAAGATCCAGCTTGTCCGCCGGAATACCGATACCAGTATCGGAAACGACAAACTCGATAGCGTACTCATCGGTGCTGCATTGTACTGAAGAGGCCTTTTGGATGGTAAGACTGACTTCACCATGCTCGGTGAACTTGATAGCGTTGCCAACAAGGTTAAGAATAATCTGGCGCAACCTGAAGGAGTCACCGACGACGTGGTCGGGTACAGAATGGTCGACACGATACGTAAGATCCAAGAACTTCTCGTTTGCCTTGACTGCAAGAGTCTTGAGCGCGTTGAAGACGGTGCCACGCAACGTATAAGGAATCTCTTCGATGACCATACGCCTAGCTTCGATCTTGGACAGATCCAAAATGTCGTCGATGATGGTCAGTAAGCTGTTGGCCAGGGAGTTGACAATGTTGAGCATTTCTCTCTGATACTGTGTCAGGTCAGTATCAAGAGTAAGTTGCGTCATGCCGATGATGCCGTTCATGGGTGTGCGTATTTCGTGGGACATATTCGCCAAAAACTCGGACTTGGTCTTATTAGCCAGTTCGGCGGCTTCCCTGGCCTGGGTATTACGTTGGATACTGTCCCTCAAATTGTAGACCATCTGATTGATCTTCTTTTTGAGTTCGTCCATCTCGCCTGAGGCTTCTACCTCGACGAGTTTTGTAAAGTCCCCGTCTGTTGCCGCGTTTGTAATGTCGCCGAAAGCTCTCACTTGAGCCGTCTGTAAAAGGGGATTAGCAAAAGGCGCTGTTCAAAGGTGCTGGCGGCGAAACTTACCAAGTTGTTCGCCATTGTGTTGACATCGGTGGTGATTTCCTTCCACCTGCCCTTCAGGCCAGCAACATCGGCTTGTCCTCCCATGATACCGTCGACACCGACATCCTTTGCGACTCTCTGCACCTCGTTACAGAAAATGGAAAGCCGGTCAACCATGTTGTTGATAGTCTCCTTGAGTATGAGTATCTCTCCCTTGGCTTCAACCTCGATCTTGCGGCTCATATCACCATTGGCAATGGCTTGTGTGACGGTAGAGATCCCACGGACCTGTGAAAGTTAGCAAACAGTGCATGCCGCAAAGGACAATTAGGGGAGCTTACCTGAGATGTAAGGTTGCTGGCCATGGTGTTGACGTTCTCTGTGAGGTCCTTCCACTTGCCCTCCACATTGTCAACCTGGGCCTGACCACCCAGGGTGCCATCGGTGCCGACTTCCCTGGCGACCTTGCTGACCTCGAAAGCGAAAGTGCCAAGACGGTCAACCATGGTGTTGATAGTGTTCTTCAAATCCAGGATTTCACCCTGAACCTCGACCCCAATCTTCTTGGTCAAATCACCCTTGGCGACGGCTGTAGTAACCTTTGCAATTTCTCGCACCTGCGTGGTCAAATTCATGGCCATGCCGTTGACGTTTTCGGTGAGGTCCCTCCAAGTACCCTGGACATCGTGAACAGTAGCCTGCCCACCGAGCCTTCCTTCGGTTCCGACTTCCCTGGCGATCTTTGTGACTTCGCGAGCAAATTGTTGTAGTTGGTCCACCATAGAGTTGATAGTCTTCTTCAGTTCGAAAATCTCACCGCGGCATTCAGCTTGTACTTTTTGTGTAAGGTCACCCTTGGCGACAGCGGTAGTAACCTTGATGATATCTCTGACTTGGGTTGTTAGATTGTTGGCCATGGCGTTCACATTAACCGTAAGTTCGTTCCACATGCCCTGGACTCCTTCAACGTCGGCTTGACCACCGAGGATACCCTCGGTACCGACATCTCTGGCGACACGTGTAACTTCAGAGGCGAAAGTCCGTAGCTGATCCACCATTGTGTTAATGGTTTGTTGGAGTTGAAGTATTTCACCCTTGGCGGGACGCTCAATCTTCTTGGTAAGATCGCCATGGGCGACAGCAGTCGTTACGGAAGCGATCTCTCGCACTTGGTCGGTAAGATTCTGGGCCATGACGTTGACTAGATGATGGTCAGTAAGTGGGCCACTGCGGCTGTCAAGATGGGATAAAACATACCATTGTCTGTCAGTTCCTTCCAGGTGCCGTCAACGCCTTCGATCTGAGCCTGGCCACCGAGAATACCCTCGGTTCCGACTTCACGAGCGACACGCGAGACTTCGCTGGAGAAGACTTGCAACTGGTCCATCATTGTATTTATCGTACGCTTGAAAGTGGTGATTTCCGGGTCCATTTCCACCGAGTTCATCCGGACCTTCTTGGACAAATCACCCCTGGCGACGGCAGTGACAATCTCACCGATTTCTCGGAGAGCCTTTTGGAAGGCCTCGTTGGCCTTTTGGTGTTTCCAGAGCTCCCGCTCAAGGGTAGCAACCCGTTCCTGTTCGATAATAGCAAGAGCCTTTTCCTGAAGTTGCTTTTGCTCAATCAGCTGTGCGTTGACACCAGCAAGCTCCTGACGCTGGCTGTCAAGCAGCTTGGACTGGTCGTCGACATGTTCGCGGAGACCTTCAAGGGCCTCGTCGATGAAGCCATTCCGCGGTAGCGGAGCGGGGTAGCGAGCATCAGGCGTTTCGGAGGATGGCGAAAGGGTGCCATTTGAAAACAGCGCATCGGGTGTCGCATTTGGTGTATCGGGCATAACTGGAGGAGTGGTGGCAGCGATGGCGGCAGTCTCCAGCTGCTCTATGCGGACAACAAGAGCGGAGAGCTCTCGCTCCAAGTCACCCTTCTCACGGGTATAGGGACCGGGAAGCCTGACATGGGTGCTCGGGCGAAGTCCAGAGGTCTGGGTAGTGGCCGGGTCGACGGCTAAGGATTTGACGAGAGCAGCAATAGCTGCGAGAGTTGGACCGTCAGTCATGATTTTAGGCTACGGCCGTTGGCGCCGTGAGCCTTGGACGGAATAGAGCAGGAAACGCAGTCGGACAAGGCGCGGATGCTAGTGGGTAACAGTCAACTCTTGCGACTTCATGGGCGTTTGCGGGTGTAATGACAAGGCGCGTTCAATTGAATCGAGATGGGAGATGGACTCGAGAGAGGAGGGAGCGGCGTGATATCGACCTCTGGTCTCTGGTTTGTGGCTGGTTGGGTAGGTTGATGTGGTGTTGCGGATTGCAATGCAAAGCGTCGGGTTTGTGGTCTTGAAGCAGGGGATCGTCAGCAACGTGAATAATGCAGCGCGTGCGTATTTGATTTGGGCAAGTTTCAGACGAAAGGACAGTGCTGTTGGGGTGGGCTCACTGTTTGTAGATGGTTGGGATCCCGCGATGGGTGGGAATGTTTGTTTTTCAAAAGGATTGTATTGCGAAAGGAGAGAGGGGAGCCTGAGCTGACTGAGGCTTCAGGCTCGGAGGAGACTCGATGTGCGCCTCGGTGCTAGTAGTAGGAGATTTTGTTTTGCCTCTTTTGGTCGCTTTTTCTCCGTGGCTAGGTAGGTAGCGCTTACGACTGGGGACAGCGACAGCGGTGGGTTGTCTAGTCCTGTTGACTGTGTTCCCTTCAGGTTCAGTCTGGTCGCTGTTGACCTGGGACGACTGCGGACTGCGGACTGGAACTGCTGGGAACTGAACTGTTGCTGGGCCTGGCTCCTCGGGTGAACGAGTCCGTGGTGGTGAGTGGTGGTGGCCCGGTGGGTGCAGTTGTGGACTGTGGACCGTGGCCAGGTTGGGAGAGTGAGGCGGAGAAAGAGGAGAGTTATCAAGCGGTGCCTGGACTTTGGGACTGTGGCTCTCGACTGGCTGGCAGCGGGCGGGACTGGAGAGACTGGGGTCGGATGGGATCAGATCACTGGCTCCTGGATGGACGGGACTGGAACGGGACTGGAGACAGACTCGTCGGGGCCGCAGCAGGGCACTGCACTGCAGTCTGTTTGAGCGAGTCTGCAAAGTGCAGAGTCGGAGCGCTAGAGGAGCACAGTGCCGTGCCAGTTTTGTTAGTACCGTGGGACGGGGACAGGGGCGGGCGCTGAGCGTTGAATGGCTGGATGGATGGTGTATGGGGCTTTGGTGCCGTTTACCAGTTCCTAGTGTAGCTTGGTTTTTTGTTCTTTTTCCTTTTCGCTCCCAACTAATGTGCCTATCCCATCACTCTCTCTTCATTCTCTGTGGTTAGTTGCTTTCTCTTTTCACTTTTTGGTTGAGTTGTAGATTGCCTAGGGAAGTCGAGGGGTCTGACAACAGTGTGCTGTGGACGGAGCGTTCAGAAAGGCTTCGTCGAGAGATGGCACGTGGATGGCGAAATTCTGAAAGGGAAAATGGATAGGATGAGAAAGAGACAGGGCCCACGATGGCCAGCAAGGATAATGGCGGCGCGCGGACGACGAGGGTGGAGGGCGGAACCAAGGTTTGAGACTGGAGTGGTCTGTTGTTGGAGAGCAGACTGAGGTGCTGCTGGGCAAGGCAAAACACCAAAGTCAGGGCAAACTCAGTCTCTTCTTCCTCTTTGGCTCTTCAGTTTGCTTCACAGCGCAAGAGACAAGAGGCATGGAGGTGGGCTGGCGGGGTTTGCCGGCCGAGCCGCCGAGTAAGGGAGGGATCAGCGTTGCCCTGCGCTTCCTGCACGGCAACTCGTCTTGGTTGAGTGCTTCTTGGTGCTGATGCTTGGTGTGGCCCTTGGGACCTGAGGGGATGGTCTGTGCTTTGCGTGTACATATGGGCCCCTTTGAGCATTCTTGGGTTCACTTCTAATTGAGTTTTCAGTCAACAGTTGGTCAGAACTTGTTCATCTGATGTATCAGTCATTCGCAGTCAGTTTCTTCCACCGTCCGGACTCCGAAATCCAGTGCCGTGCAGGTGGTATCAAAGGCTACAGCGGCCTGGCACTGGCAACTTTGTGGTGCACGGTTGGTACCTGGGACAGTGTAAGCGGCAACACTTCACACGCCAGCTGCAAACCTCGAGCCTGACACGTGCCTGACTCGTCCCATCTCGTGGTCCCGTTCCGACGGAGACGGAGGGGGGACGGCGAGCACACAGACCGACAGCCGCCGGGACGGGGAGCTTCCGCTCGGGAACCAGGACGTGCCTGGGACTCTTCAGGACCGAAGGGTCTGATCGTATGTACAAGTCTGGAGAAATCGGAAAAGAAAACGGCATGAACGGGACACAAAGAAACATCGACCTGGACATATTCTCGACGACCACACAATCCTGTCCCTCCCTGGCAGAGAGCGTCCCTCTCCAAATCGGAATCTCGGAATTTCAGAGGCATAGCTGACATTTACCACTAGAAACACCATCCTCAACTCACGTTTCCCATCTCGGGCCCGGACCTCGATCCCAAACGGGAGCAAGGGACCCAAGGTAACCAGCTCTTTGGAAAAAGTCAGGTCACCTACTGTGGTCAGGCAGCTGGCACCTTGCACAAGGAAGGCTCTCTCTACTGTGCGACTTGGAGTTGGCGGCAGCCGGCCGGTCTTATAGCAGTCAAGGCAGTCAGGTCATGCTTCATGCTTGTTGCCTCTATTGCGCATCTGGTCGGCTGGGCATGGTCGCCGAATCGCCAGTAATCGAGCGTCTTTGAAGAAAGGCCATAGGGACGCACTGATCTCCCATCAACAAACGATGGAGCGATGCCATGGAGATCACTGGTTGCATCTCTATGCGCAGTAGCTACCTACACTACAGCAGTCGCCTGAAACGGTTTGCGGGGTTGCTCAACGCCACCTCTTCAACGTCGTACACGTACAGAGAGGACCGACCCCGGAGACATCACGTTGAACGGGCCGGATTGTTTCCCCCGGCTTCGTTGCCTTCTGTTGACTACATTCATGGACAGCTGTCGAGATATTGACTGCATCGCAGCAGGTTTCAGTTGCCAGTCAAGGCATGCCGATGCAGGGGTAACTAACCGCTTTTTCAAAAAAAAAAAAAAAAAAAAAAAAAAAAAAAAAAAAAAAAAAAAAAAAAAAAAAAAAAAAAAAAAAAAAAAAATGGAACCGTGTGCTCCAGCAGTTCCAGCTTCTGTGGCAGGCAAAAGCAGTTCTAGACGCGAGCCCCGCCTTACTTTGAGCCTCACCGAACCCGTCGGCATATCGTGGGAGATGAAAATCACAAACCCATCATTTTCAACGCCCAACTTTTTTCGAGGTTGCGACCCAACTGAAGGGCTCTGGAAACTGACGATGCTGGGCACCCATGAACGTCGAACTCCGAAGCGTCGTTGGAGTCTCTCCTTCCCCAACTTTTTGCAGTACAGTCAACCAAATACTGTACACTAACCCATAAGCGGCTAGACTCACAGTAGATTCCTAGGGCTTATCGCACATGATTGCCCCTGCCCCGTCACACCGACGGGGGAGAGAGCAAGAGCCAGAGCAACGCCTTCCATCCCACATCCACTCGACTTTTTTCTTTCGTTCGCAAGGTTCGCCATTACCTTCGAATGATTGCCATGGCATCGTCTCCAGTAATCGACCACTAGACCGGGCCAAAAGATATGCAATCGAGATCATGGAACGGATCGACAACATGTCAAAATCGGTTTCATCCGCAGCGCACGCGACCCCATTGTTTACTTTTACTTTTACTACACTACAAGACACCTGCACCTGCCAATATTTACCCCTCCTTCCAGATTCCCCAGGCTACGAGTTTCTCAACGGGCGACCCGGACGATGCCCAACACTCCTGGAGCTTCCCCTCGTCTCATAACGGCATGGTCATGACCAGCAAGCGGCTGTCGCTTGCCGGGTTCCAAAGTGTGTATTGACAGCCACCAACGTCACTGCTGGCTTTTCATCTCTTCTCGCGAAAGCCGCCATTGTTGCTGGGCTCGGGCCTTCAGCTCGCTCCAACATGGCCTTCTCCAACAACATGGTCGTACCATTGGCGCCATTGGGACGGCACCATTTGGCGCCCAGAACGACAACTTTTCTTTCAGGCGCAAGTCGCGGCGGTGAAGGCTTGAATTGACGACGTGGAAACAGAGACCATTGCAAGACATGGCAGGACTTGCCTGTTGCGGAAACACAAGCTTATACGATTCAGGCAATGGCGATGGCGACAACCGTGACACATTGACACTTTCAGCTGAATTTGCCATCATATCCGCCATCGCCGACCGGAGCTCCGTCCGGCCTCCGCTTGAAACTGCCGAGTGTATGTCGTCAAACAACATACGACTCGAGTTGAGCATCAGCCGGCGGATAGATCCAAAGAGAGATATCATGACTTTGTAACAACAAGAGAAGGCGATATCGTATACGCATCAAGTAAATCACATTGGAACGCCGCTTGAGATGGGCTTCTATAAGGTATGTTTGCTGGCACGGCTGGTATGGCACCCGATGTCCCAGCCTCGTGTGAGTCGAGCCGCATCAAAAATAAAGTATATGATCAACAGCTAAGCATCAAAGAGGAAAACGTGGATCTGAGCTGACATTCGCTCTGATGGGATCCCAGACCTGTGCAGTATCGGAAGCCTTGGTTTTCTCTCACATGACTGCATTTCGCTTGTTGTTTACCTTTTGATACTGAAACGGCTTGATATCCGAATGGAGGCTGACAACCCAACTCCCAGAAAACAACACCAGGGACACAGTACGTATTCGCACTTGAGGCCTTCCAGAACTCTTAGAAGTCCTGTCCGTCTGCCATGTCAGCCTCCCATTCGCAGACGACACAATGTCCAGAACACAACATGGCAGCTCATGGCAACCATTCACAACTCCACAGGCCGTTCCCCAAGGCCCAGTGGCCCAGGACCCTGAAAAGCGGTCAGGTGGCAAATGTCGATCACCGAATCCAGATTCGCCCTTTTTTGCTCTTTATCCCCTTTTGCCCACCTGTCAGCCGAATAGCGTGTGGGTGAAAGGGAGCCAGGGAGCACAAGAAAAAAATAAGGCCATATCGACAGTCGGGGTGATCGACAAATTGCGATAAGGCCGTTCGTCTGTTTTATCTTGTGATTAAGGCACAAGAGCGACACACCTTCACATAACCCAAGCCGACATGGCTGTATCAAGAGACATTGTCATCCACATCAACTCATCTGTTTGATGTGTTGGTTACCTCCCGAATGTCAGATCTTGCCTGTTTTTGGCCAGCCAGAAAATGCAAGAACCGAACGAGGCCGAAAGGAAAGAACACAAAAAAGCAATTCGAGACAGATCCAGCCTCGGGTCGGTAACACCCAGAGAATGCCCAGATCGGGGCAACCGGAGATGTTCTCGCTTTGTCTCTGTTTTCCCTTTTCGAGTTTCTCAAAGACCCTGAAAACTAATATCCATCCTTGTCTCCTCTGCCTCGCCTGCCCAAACACGCCAAGTGGGTGGTTTAAAGGCAAGGGTTACGGTCGTGCTACATATTGTCCAAGAAAGCACGAGGCTCGCACCATTTCCGCGATGAACCAACCGCCAACCCTTGATTTCATATTTTTACTCGTTCGGCCGGATACCGGCAATGTTATAGGCCTCTAGTCCCAGCACAAACCCTTCACTTACCTCCACATTCCGACATTCCACATGGTCTGCAAACCGAACCAAAACCGTTCCTTCCCTCTGCGCCATATCGTAACCTTGAAGTGGCGAATTGAAGCTCGCGGTGTGGGCTAGCTGTGGAAAATAGCGGAAATCATAGCCCTATACTATCACCGTTTTAACGTTGCAAATGCAACCACCACTCACAGGAAACAGATCCGCCCCAGTTAGTGAAACAACGGACTCGCGGACGCTAGACCCCTATCACAATTCCAAGAGAAACAAAACAATTACACATTTGGCAACCGCTTGGTAAACATTCCGTCCACCCATCCACCAACCGCAGGGACCAAGCGTCCAAGGCTCCCAAGCGACCAACCCTCGCTTCCAAGGGATCAAAGACACAAGGGGGTCGCTCGGAGTCGGAGCAGCAGCCAAGATGTGTCTAACGGGAATCGGGATGCCGGGGTGCCTGCCGCGGGAGGCTCAACCACTCCAATCCAAACTGCACTACAGTACATAATTCGAATTTTTTACGTTTCTCCTTTTTGTTTTTTCTCTGCCTGGCCACCCCTCTTTTTTCTTTGCCAGTGCTGATCTTGATCTGATAGAGATCAGATCATCCGGAGCCAGCGCCGCTTCCTTACGCGCTTGGATGCTAATTGCTTTGTTTCGACGTTTCGTGTAGTGTAGTGGCATAGCGAACTAGGCGGGGATGGCATGACATGCGGGTAGAGGGGGTTAGAGGGGTAAGATAGGCGCTAAACGTAAAAGTGTAAAATGCTGTTGGGATACCTATCCTATCTCAGACCACTGAGGAGATATGCTCGAATTACCTTACCAAAACATTTGACCATAACTAAACCAAAAAAAAAGGGGGGGGACGTTTCAATCTTGGGGGATCTTGGCAACAAGTTGGTTGCTGGGGAATTTACACAATTACACTATGGACGACTGTAAGAAGCTATGGTCATCTAAACGTGGTCTGATAAGATCACACAATGCCAAGGCACAAGTAAACCGTTGATGGAAGTTTCATGTTTTTTCCTTTTCTCTTCTTCTTTCTTCCGTCTTGTCACGTCCGTCCGACCAGTCACGCCTTTTAAATATGGGGAACCCGAACGTTACGAACAGCGGCGGCTACGGCCCAAGACAAGGTCCAACAGGGCTAGAGACGGGAATAATAAAGAGGTGCGCGCGAAGAATGGGACGTTCTTCCGTTATATCTTTTTTTTTTTTTTTGGGTTATCGACGTCAAACTGTGAAGGATTAAGAGTAGAGAATAGAAGAAGAAAAAACAAGATAAAGAAACAGAAGAAAGAGCAAAAGCGAAAACGGTTGGTTGTTGAACCCTTTCTTGCATCTTGCATATTCTACTAGGTATCTTAAACCATATCGGTTGCCAAGCATCTGGCGGAGGGGGACCAGGGGAGGGGAACCCCAGGTTTTCTCTGTGGTTGGAATACGAAAGTTGTGGAGGCTCTCTCTCTCATACGATATCGGATTCCGGGCCAGATAAATCGACTGTGTGGATCGGATAACAAGCCAATGACAATGTCATGTTCGCGCCCAACTAAAGTTCGCCGTGATGAATAAGTATCGTGTAACATCCTCACCAGAAAGATGAACTCACGATGCGGAAGAAGAGTATGACGGCGGCGATACTAGAGAGAGGGAGTAGGAAGCGAGGGCGGAAACAAGGCGCGCGAGGTAGAGATAAATTCGTCTGCCCTTGGAAATTCAACTCCAAGAGTTAAGGGGGTTATACGAAAGGGAAGCATAGCCAAGTATAGTTGTGGGAATTCTAAGCTCAACAAGCTCGGCCGCCCATAGCGATACCCTTATCTATACTAAACCAGACGCTCTGAGCTCTCGTTGTCGTTGTTCGAAACGATGACTTTTGGTGAGGACTTGGTAATAGACTTGGTGATGGACTTGGTGATAGACTTGGTGATAACTACCGGCGCGCGAAGTTGATGCCAAGCTTGGGGTCTTGGCTTAAACTTGGCTGTCAGTTTGTATAGCCCCATACAGTCGATTAAGAATAGCACACAGTCGATTGATCCGGCCCGCTCCTGGGTACCTATCTAGATGGATTACTACGCCGACACTAACAATACCACCTCTAGATACCACTTACAACATATCTGTCCTCACTCCTCACTAGTCATCTTTGTGTGCTTCGAGACGGATGTCTCGCTAAGGAGTGAAAGGCCGCTCTGCCTTCGCTTGAGAGACCGAGCCTCACGGAATTCACTTGGCCCCTCCCTAGCTGAAATGTGGAATGTAAAGGGGAAAAAAAAGGTGAGGCTATAACATCCCATATTATACGAATTGCGCGATGGAGTCAAGTCCCCCGTCAAGTCAAGTCACGTTAAGGTTACATACATGGCCTCTATACCTCCCCACCGAGACAGAACAGGGTCCGAGTGTCACTGGCGCCGTATGTAACCGCAAGCGAAGCGAGACTGGGACTGGGACTGGGACTGGGACTGGGACTGGGACTGGGACTGCGAATGGGGAACGAAGGAAGGCACGAAGGCAGCAGGCTCGGAGATCCGGGGTTCGGGCCGAGACGGGTTTGAATGAAGTTGTTTTCGCTACAGTATCTTCGGTGAGTCGGTGAGTCGGTGAGCTCGGTGTGATGAGAAGCGAGGCCAGGGTAAAGGGTTTTGCTCCTACATACTATGCAGACCTGAGATTGAGGCCTAGGCTAATACATCGAGAGTATAACGCTGCTCTGAAAAGGCGATGGATGTGAATACATATATCATGAGGATTTGAGGAACTAAGTCTAGAGCTATAGGCATATCTGACGTACTGCGTGCAACTGGGTGCCGGGATAGATAGTGTTTCTATTATCAGAGGGTTAGTTTTGAGGACACTTGACCGATAAAGCGTGAGAGCTGGTCCTGCGCCAGAGGCTGACTTGACAATGGGAGGAGGTAGGTAGGTGGCTGGTTCTGACTTGGTGTCACAGCTCGTTGCTTTTTCGCTTTTTCGCTTCTTCCTCTTTTTCTTGTGAAGTGTCGCTGTCCGCTTGCAAGATGAAGTGAAGAGACGGAGCTGGCAAGCACGACGAACACAACGAGGGATAGGTAGTCATGAAGTATGTATTTTTGGTTTGCGTGCATCATCGAAGTTCTTGTTGGATATGATGCAGTTGTCGAGTGTCTTGTGGGACATTGGCTGTTTGTTATATCTCGACTCAACTATCAACCAGACGGCATCACTTCCTTGATAGGAACCCTTAGATAAGAGCATTTGAACCAGACATTCGTGATACATTAGTGTCAATGACCATGATGCATTAAAAAGACAAACGGACATGCTTGCTGTGCGCTTCGCAATTATGAACTTCCAATGTCAATGATGGATCCATATACGTACCTGATCCTGATTGATGATACATCAGTCTAGAGGTAGGCATTTACAACCATCGCAATCTCCCATACTTAAAAGGAGCGTTTGAGACACTCACCGCTAGCAAGGTTTTCCATCAACCCAATTGCAACCAAACCAAACTCACCTTCAGAACCAACCAGAAAAGAAAATGTGCCGCAAGCTTTGGCCCGTCTACTCCTGCGGGCACGAACAGCTTCCCGCCCAAAACACCCGTACCGAGTCCTGCGGAAACAGCTGCCCAGAATACTCCTGGGGTTCCGGCTACTACGAGCTCCCAACGGACTGTGGTAACGTTCGCTGCTCAACAGCGATACGGAGGATGTTTGACAAGGGCCAGGTGAAAATTGCTGATTGGAAGTGGAATTATGGTGCTCATGCTGGTAGTAATTATGGCAGTGGTTCATCCTCGGGTATGGGCTATGGTGCCGGTGGTGATGCTGGGTATGGAGGGTATGGAGGGTATGGAGGGTATGGAGGGTATGGAGGGTATGGAGGGTATGGAGGGTATGGAGGGTATGGAGGGTATGGAGGGTATGGAGGGTATGGAGGGTACAGGACCCATGATGCCTCCTTTTCTTCAGCCTTATTTTAATGCTGGTGGTGGTTACTACCAAGGATACAACAACCCGGTGTTGCGTCCAATGTCAGCACCTCCGGCCCTCATTTTTGGTCAACCGTTCTTTCCACCTTTCCTAGTGTTTGGCGGCGGTGGTCGAGGATGCCCTCCGCCTCCGCCGATCGTGGTGAGATTTCGCCGGTAGGTCGTCGAGAAGGTGAGTAAGAAATCTATCAAAGGTGAAGAGTTGTGATTTTTAGCTTGGAATTTGTGAACCTGAAACGAGGGAAACGTGAAGGAAGGGGAGAGAAAAGGAGGAGAATGGAAAGTGCGACCTACTTTTGTGCGGTAACGAATTTAAGTATAGGCAGGGCAATTACAACGTTGTCTTAACTGTATTTTTTGTGGTAACGGAGCACGTGTGTTGCAAATGCAAATGCATATGCGTATGTGCATGCGGACTTTGTGCCGTTGATGCATGCATAAGGAGAGGAGAGAAACTCGATGTTGATACGAAGTTGAGCAAAGTGAACTCTGTTGACAGCACACTTTGGTGTTTGGGTATCTAGTAGCCACTCGTCTCTGTTTCCTTCATATTTCTAGCTTTCCTTCCATCTCCTTTCTTCTTTTCTTTCTTATGCACCTTCCCTTCTCGTTTTCGACCATTATTCCCTTCGACGTATCCCTTCATTTCCCTTTCGCCTCCAGTTCACCACCCAAGTGCCTCCCACCCACTCCCCCCTTTCCCTCCTTTCACTCCCCCATCTTTCTCTCTCCCCATGTCCCTTGCCGTGTTGACCTTACCTATGCTTCCGATGACTCGACTTATTCCCCTTGCTCTTCTTACTTCCCTTCTTCTTCTCATCATCCCTCAACCACGAAGGCAGAGACGCACCACCGCCAGCGGGGAATGGATTCTTGGGATCAGGATTCTGGCCCCCGGCCGGGTTCGGGGGCGGCATTGGGTTCGGAGGGATGCCACCACCACCACCACTGAAGCCTGCAGGAATAGGAGGAGGCATTGGGTTAAACCCGCCGCCGCCGCCGCCGCCGTATCCCGAGCCCGAAGGATCACCACCTCCATAACCTCCATACCCCGGATCCGTCTGCCCACCGTAACCACCATACCCCGAAGGATCACCACCTCCGTAACCACCACCACCTCCATACCCACCACTCCCACCACCATACCCCGGATCAACTTGTCCACCACCACCATAACCCTGATCGATCTGCCCACCATGCCCCCCTCTAGACCCCGACGGATCTACAACTCCATACTTGGTATAATGCTGGGAAACATTCGGACCCGTCCACGGCGCCGTAGCAATCTGTCCCCGCTCGTGCATCAACCGGATACAAGTCGGATAGCGGACATCATTGCAGTACTCGTTGGAATTGTAACGACCGATTGTCCACTGGTTACAGTTTTGTTCGCAGCGTTGGTCTCGGGGTACAGCAGGGAACTTCTCTTTCCCACAGACGTAGATAGGGTAGTCCCTTGCGCACATTTTTTTGTTGCACTTGCGGTTGTGGTTGTGGTTGTGAGTCTAGGACTGGATTGGATGGTGGGTAATAGGTAGTAGGTGAGTCTCGTCGTTATGCTTGGTTTGGTGAATGGTAAGTACCGGTAAGTGTGTTAGTGGTGTGAACTCGATCCTCAAGATTCACCAAGCAACATGAAGGGGAGAATACTGAATAAAAAGAGAGTTACTTCTTTGCGCTCTTTACTTGTTCTCGTGGTCTCCGAATAGAGGAAGTAGACGATGTCGATGCAGAACTACCAAAAGCATCACCAAAGCACCGGGGCACTCCCCTTTTAGCCACCCTTCCGACTCCAATCCCCTTACCAGCGATACATCACAGAGACGACGTCCACTGGATCTGACGCGGACAGACTGTTGCTAACCCAGTCTGTCTGTTTGCGCTTCATCATGAACGTTGACGTTTCGTGGGTCACCAATCTCCGAGTTTTCTACAAGACTGAATGAAGGGAACGCCGTTGGTGGGTTGGTGGATGAGCAGCAGCCGGCTGGTAGTGACTTGATGGTTCTAGACTTTTTAGAAGGCAAGAAGTTACTGTCAATCTATCTGTGCTCGGCTTTCTCCAGTTCATCAAGAAGTGGACAAGTTGACCGAGCGTGGCTGTGGAACTTTTATCTGATTGAGGTTTGTTTACTTTGTCTTCCGGGAAAAGGGGTCGCCGACAAGGCCGGTTGGCACAGACATAATTGAACATGTAATTATAATAATTCTAGGCCTACCCAGACCACATGTATTCTTCATTGTTCAATGATTGTCCCAGGTAAGTATGCCATCAACAGCTTTCCAAGTCTCTCTCTTACCCTGCTTTATGCTTTGATCCACCCCCTTTATTGTTGTGTCTTCTATCGTTATCCTCAATGCCATCATCACTTTTGCCTCTATTTCCACAGTTCTTTAATTCTCATTTCCCTCCTTATTCATATCATTATCACGGTCTCATTCCCATTCCCATTCCCATTCCCATTCCCATTCCCATTCCCATTCCCATTCCCATTCCCGATTTCCGTCCCCTTCTTTATCCACATCTCCATCCACGTCGTCCATGTCCCCATCATCACTCTCATATATCCGGACCCCAAGTATATCGGCTGTGGACAGATTCTTCACTGTCCTCCTTTTCACTGTCCTCCTCTTCACTGTCCTCCTTTTCACTGTCCTCCTTTTCACTGTCCTCCTCTTCACTGTCCTCCTCTTCACTGCTCTCCTCTTCACTGCCCTCCTCTCCACCAGTTCCTTCCAATCCAGGACTCAGAGACTGTTGACGGGGGAGTTCGACAGCCTCGGCCAAGTTATGATTTGGAGGCTGCCTATCAGAGGAGGAAGCAGAAGCTGAGGCCGCCTGTGTATCTGAAGGGTGCTGGGCAGAGGATGTGACAGCCGGAAATACGTTGTTTTGAATCCATGGAGGAGGTGCCGCAACTAATAATGGGACTCCCATGCGTGGTGTAGATCTGTTTTCTACAATAGAACGCGTTATAGATGAAAGTGAGATACCCGGGGGCGCCGAGTGAGAGGGTATTGCAGCCGGATGTACGTTAGTTTGAATCCTTAGAGGAGAGGGCGCAACCGAGGACGGGATAGGCGGACGTTCGATGCTCTGAATCCTTGGAGGACGGAGTGCCAAAACCGAGGATGGGGCAGCCGGATGTCTGTTGGTTCGAGTTCTTGGAGGAGGGAACGCAATATCTTGAGGTCGGTTGCGCTCTGCATACTGCTTGCGTGGCCTTGATCAACGTTCTGGCGCAAGAAGACCCAGTATTCGGGAGAAGACCGTACCTGATGAGCGAAGCGCCACGTACGAAGCTCCGCATACCTGTCATAATGGGTTTCCGCCTCAGCAATCCTTTGGTATTCGTACCAAAGCTCCTCTGTCGCCAACCTTTGGTTGACCATCCAAGTCCAGTAGGCCTGCACACCCGGGCAGCGGCTGGGTCTGCCACAGTCGTAAGCCAATCGCTCGGTTCTAGTCGACCTCGCATCCGTAGAGCGCTCTGGTGTACACTTTTCATAGGTGTCAAACGCAAAGCATCCGCATGCATAGTCGTTGAAAATGATCATACACATTGTTCGTCTGGCTTCTGCTGTTGTTGTGTCTCCGTGGAATGCTTTGTCTTCTATGCTTTGGGAGCTGAGGAGTTCGTCAGATGCGTTTTCCTTGGTTGAATGGTATTATTCCGATGCAACAAGCTTGGGTTTTGTTTCTACCGGAGCGTGGTGGTTAGCTATCGAACTATTAGAGGGGATGATGGCATGTCGCGGATGAAATAAAAATGCACGACCGGAACAAACTCGAGTTGTGGCAGAAGAGAGTAAAACAGAACTCACTTGATGGCCGTCACTGTACCAGCCTGTGGCATCCAGACTTATTGGTGCCTGTAGACTGTTGACGGCGGGGCGATATTGATGTGAGCAAGCAAAAGCTGTAAAACAAATAAACCGACTCCCTTCCCAGCAGGATGCCATGACGGGATTCCATTTTGTTGTTGATTTGGTCAACTTGGTGGTAAGAGAAGGGAAACTATGCTGTTAGGAAGGCACCTGTCGGCGATAGCCGGAGGAGCGTTGCAAGAAGGATAATGAATGGGTAAAAAATGGAAGGACAGCAGACATAAATCAAGAACGATGGAGAATACATGGGAAGGAATTGTCTGGTCAATCACTTCCCAGTTGGTTGCTTTTCTATACAAAGATGAAGATCTGTGACGGCAGGTGCTTTGACTCATGATTTCCTCGGTCGTGCTTTCCATCTGGATGACACTCATGGTTTCGGCGAACAGTGACTACAATGGTTGAGAAAAATGCTCATAACGGTGTCATAAAGCGAGCAACACAAGCCGGCCATGATAGGTGGTGGAAATCTACCTCTAGTGGGCGGACGGCACTTTCGTGTCTTTACTTTCCTTCCCTTCCTTAAACCACAGCCTTCAACTTTCCTTACCTTATTCTCGCATATTCATTCCTCTTCCAATTTTCCTAAGCTTGCCGTTCCCTTTCCCCTCTCCCTTTCTCTCTTTCCCCCCGCCCCTCTTCTCTCTTTCCTTCCCCTTCGTCCTTTTTCCCTCGATCCTCCTCCATCACCTCACCATTTTCTCCCCCTCCCCTCCCCGCAGGTCCCCATCCCCTAACCCTCCCCCTCCTAACCATCTCCCACACGTCTGCCCTTGTAGCGTAGTAATCACTGTTCTGGCCGGGTACCAGGAGTTACAGTAGAGGTATTGCCAGTGAGCACAGCGTTCGAGGCGGGAGGTCTCGTGGGGACAGAGGGTGTAGAGAGTTATGTGGGAGGTGCACATCTTTTTTTCTTTTCTTTTTTTTGTTTTGTGTGTGTGTGGAGGGTGGACTGGAGTGGTTGATGATTTGGCAGGCAAGTAAGTAGTTTGACCAAGGGGGATATTTCTCGATATGGAGCTGGTTGCGACTGGTGTGGTCTCTTAAACATTTTGGTGACAGTCAAGTGTTGTGGTCCTTGATGGCGGTGTATCATGAAGGAGGAGTTGCGGGAGTGACAACTCGGGGACTTGATCATATCTGTGGCGTGTGTCCTGCCTTCGGCATTGGGATGTGCAACAGACTTTCTTGTGGACATCAAATGAGTTCACATGCGTTTGTTGCTGAGGTCCGGATCATGTTAATAAGAAGACTCGATGAGATGGTCACGTAAAGCAAGACATCTATCAAGGATTGCAGTGACACTATGAGATATATCGACATAAATCTTGCAACGATACACCCATTTCATCAATAGACACACAAGTATAATAGAGCAACTGCATCCGGGGAAGGTTTATCCGAGGACAATGATATCGGTGATGTTCGTCACTTACACGTCCCATCTGAAGGGGACACGAACAAATCCGGATCGGATCAACGACACTATGTCTATGTCAGATATCGTATACCTTTTGAGGGATTAGTCACGGTCAACCGACGTCAATGATGCACGGAAAAGAACTATAGAATCCGCTCCTTGAATAATCTGTCTGCAAGACTGTAACTAAGTTACTTATGTGACCCCATGAGCTGTAAAAGGGGCACCATGAAAACCTCGAACCTCGGAACATACAACATAGATGACACCCATTCTTTCCATCCTTTCACGCTCGACTGATCGACTACATACGAACGCGCTCCTCGAACCTGACTTTCGAACCTGACTAGACGTAACCACACACCCATTCATTTTCCGCTTCATCCCGTTCAGAAGAAAAGGCCTTGTCCCTAGCAAACAAAAAGAAAGTAGCAAATAATTATCAAGGCTGTCAAATCAGCAAGTCCTTCAGTTCATGAATGTCCATGAGGGATATGTATGAGCCGAACTGGACGACAACCAAATTAGAGAGAGGCCAAGGCCTCTAGTAGTTGAGCTCGCCACCGCTTCCTCCAGCCGTAGCATCCAAATCCTCGTAGCTCTTGAGCGTCCTTCCTTGGACGGCCTCACGAGGACCCATAGCCGCGTTTCCAGCAGCACCATCGCCCCAGCGGTTAGCAGGACCTCCTATGCCGCGACCGCGACCGGCCATTCCGCCATCCATGCCTCCTGGGTACCGAGGGTTGGGCCGACGGTCGTAGGGACCAGTACGGCTCTGGAATCTGCCTCCGGCACCGCCCATGGGACCGCCACGGCGGATAGGACCACCTGCACCACTGCGGTCGTCACCACCAGCGGCATGCCAGTTGGATGCCGCACCGGTCATGGCACCAGCGTTCATCATGTTGGGGAACATGGATGGGATGGGGAAGCCTGGGAAGTTCAGCATGCTGTTCATGGCGTAATTTTGCAAGTTGAAGCCACGCGGGGTTCCAGTCGGTTGCTGGCCGTTGGAAGGCGGGAAGTGGCCATTGGAGTTGGCGTCGGTCCTGGACGGTGCAATATGTGCAGGGTCGATGACATAGGCATTGACCAACACGATCTTTTCAAAGTTAGTATGCAGTCCACTTCGAAGTAGCCAGGGATAACTTACCTCTTCCTTGAGCTTATCTAGCCACTCGTTGTGTCGCTTCTCAACGTGTTTCTTCCAGAAATGCTCCTCCTTGAAGAGCTTGGTACACTCGGGCACCTTGCACCTCCACTTGTTCTCATCTTCCTGCTTGACGTACTTGGCGAGCTCATCATTCATGGCATCCTCAACCGGCTTACCGCCCAACTTTCTGATGTCAACAGTATCGGGCTCAAGGATCTGCATGATCTTGTCCTCAAAGGTCTTCACCCAATTGTACGCCCGCTGCAGCTGCTGCTCTGTCTTGGAAGACGTGCGGAACTTGCGTTCACCCTCAGGCGCCTCACCTTCCTCAACCTCTTCGGCGTCCTTACGCTTCTTGGAAGGGAAAGGCTCACCGAGCGCGCTCGCACGAGCGACGGCCTTGGCTGACGACGAGAGCGTGCTACGGGGTCTGCGGAGATGGCCACCAGGGCACTTTCTCGTCAACTCATGGATGGAGTCACTCTCAAAGACGCAAAAGAAGCAAAAGTTGAAGACGCGGCGAAGATACTCAATCATGAGATCCAGCTGCTTCTTCTTGACGAGCAAGTCTTCATCATCGACTTCGTCATCAACCGTCCCCTCATCTTCATTGTCATCGTCATCATCTTCATGTTCTTCGCCCTCTTCGTCCATGGCTTCATCCATACCAATGGACTTTTCCTTCTTGATCTTCTCTTTCTTGATGCCAGAAGCAGGAACTGCAGGCTGCAAGCGGCCGGCAGCCCTCAGGTCCTCTACGCGCTCATCGATCTTGAGCGTGGCATTGAAGTCGGAGCCGAAGTCCTCTTCAAACTTGTTGACAAGGCGTCTGACAAGCTCGAGGTCTTTCTCGATGCGTTCAGGTGCGGAGAAAAGGTCCCAGAGTGCCTTCTTCCTGGGGTTCATGGGTGGATTGTGTACTCCTACGTGGCAGGTGAAATCACCGCGCTGTTCGTCTTTAACAGTCTTGCCATTGATGGCCTCCAGCGCCTTCTCAGCGGTGGTGGGGACGGGAGGCTTGGCTTCGCCCTCGTCATCTTCGTCTTTCATTTCATCCTGAGCGATGGGAGCTTCCGGCGCAGGGTGCAACATGATCCAACCGATACGGTGGTATCGCTTACTGGGATTCGGATCACTCAACGAAAGCCACTTGAAACCACCCTCTTCCTCTCCAAGATGCTCCTTGCAGAAGGCCTCGAGGTTCTGACGGCTGACAGACGGGGCAATCGTCTTGATGAGGAGAGTGGGCTGGAAGAGATTTTCGTCCCTGATGTCGGCACTATTGGCTGGGACCAAATCACCGACGCCGAGAACCTCGTTCGCAGCAGTTGCCTCACCTTCTTCCTTTTCCACAACTCCGCCAGCACCATTGTTCTCGCTCTTGGGGATACCCTCCAGAGAGAACTCGTCAAAGGTGCCGGTCTCAAGATCTTGCTCCCACTGGGTGTAGGCGCCACGGCGGAAGTCGTTGAGCTGCTTCCTGAAACCGTCTCTGATTTCTGGGACATAGCGTTCCCTGAACCACTGCTCGTCCTTGTGTTGTTTGACAAATGTTTGTGCCATCTTGGCTTGAAGCTCTTCCTTGTAGGCATCGTAGGCGGCCTGAATCTTGGCCTTCTCCTTCTCACGCTCCTCCGGACCGCGGACACGCTCGGGCTCACGGCGGCGGCCAGTGCGCAACCTCTCCTTTTCCTCCTTGATTTTCTCGTTTGCCCTCCACCATTCGCCGTAATATGAAAAGCCGACTTGGTACGGGAGCTTGATCGGATCGGGGATAGGATTAGCCAGAGGTTGGATTGGGGCCACATCCTGGCCAGGAACATAGCGGTCAATATTGGCCGGAGGGGACCGAATGCGTCTCGACTGGTCATCGCGATCGCGAGGGTCGCGGGGGTCACGGGGATCGCGGGGATCGCGGGTCGGGTAATCGTCGCGTGTGCGGGCTCTGGGCTCGTAACGATCGAGCGCGGCCGGGGATCTTGAACGACGTCTGCTGCGGTCGGCTGATGCAGGAGTAAGTAAGGTGTGAAGGAATGAACGCATGATCATGGGGCTGAGCGATGTGGAAGGGCGGTCTACTGTAGTGCAACACGAAAAGGATGAGATTGTGGACGTACCAGGAGATCTGCCACGATAAAAGTTGTCCCTCTCGTCTTTGATTCTGTCATCACCTCTGCCCCAGCCACGATCACCAGGTGACCGAGCAGAACCCTCTCGGTAAGGGTGGTAGGACGAGTCCATCGTTGATTGTGATCTGGTATGTGAAGGTGGGTTGGAATGGACTTTTTCCGTCTCTAACGGTGTCGATGAAAGTACAGAGGAGTGGGATGGGAAATGGTCGGAACCGGATTATGGAACCGCGACGTATAAGTGTTGGTTTTGGATGTTGGATGTTTTCTGAATGACAGGCAAGCGTGGTATGTTGCTTGTCAAGTAATGGTAGCGGAAGCCGGACAGCTGCTTGCGCGTAGAGATTGGCTTCTGTTTGGCGACATGATTGCGGTTAGAACGGTAACTCTAGGGTGAGGATGATCTGAGCTTGGAGTAAAAGATGTAGAGAAGCGGATGTGATTGTAGAAGAAGACAAAGATGTGGCAAAGTATTTATGAGGCAGCTGTGATGTTTTGTGTTGTGCTGCTTGGTATGCTGGTGGTGGTAATGGTAGTAGTGGTGATGATGGTGACGGTGGAGAGGAGGAGACGGTCAATGAACAACGAGAACACAGCAGAGAGAGCGAGCTCATCGCCAACGCCTCTCGTCGCTGTACAAGAAGAAGGGGGAATCGAGTAAAACCAAGGCAACAATAACGATGGCTGGAAGGAATTCTGAACAAGTGAAGGCTTAGGAAAAAGGGAATAACGAACAATTACATAGGAAGTGTTGATGATCGTTGCCCCAGGCTGGCGTTGCTTGTCGCCGTCGCGCAATGAGGTAGGTTGTCTGGGTACAAGTTGGATTTCGTGGCGGCGCGCGTGGAGATTCCTAGTGTAGAGTGAATGGAATGGACAGGTACAGGCTGACGAGTACCTGGCACGCCTGGCACTGCAAGTCCGTGCTTTCCACACGTTCTTTGATCCACTTCCCGCTAGCGTAGCCAACCGCTCCCGGCCAGCCGAGTCACGTGTCATATCCACTTTCCGCCATTCAGTCGCCCGATTCAATCCATTGTCCAACTGGGAGGCCCAAGCGCTGATGGAAGCAAACGGCAAAGTCCCATCACTGACACTCCATGTCCATGTTTCACCAAACCACCAGCAATTGATTGGTCTTTTTACCACACAGGCAACGGCACAGGGTACTTGAAGCTCTATATACTTTAATGTGTCTTTTGATCCTTTTTATCCTCGGCAAGTTTAAAGCGCAAAACACGGAGACTTTTCTAAGTGACGGACAGCAGCCATGTCCCCAAAAGATGCATATCCACAAGAGGGGCAGTGACATCTCACGATCCCGCGATCCAAGGGACCATTCATCTGGCAAGTACATCGAGCATTGGACGAATGATCTTGGAAAAGTTTCTACCGCCAAGGTGCAATCTCACTGCAAATAGCAAAATAATACCAACAGAGTAGCAATGCCACGCAGATATTCAGCTTAAACGGTCCCCTTTTCTCTCTCAAGCAGCACAGTGTTAGCGTGCAGACCCTGCCTGAACTTTCCAAATCTGGCAATGTCGTCATAGTCAGTCGTCCGACTTATACATGAGGTGAACACCACCACTACCGACCGAAGATTCCATTCCAGCATCACTTTTCTTCTTAGTTGTATTTCCAGACGACACTACATTTGCGAAGGAAGCATTTCAGATCAATAGACTCCCTTCTCTCTTTTATCTTAATAGAAGGACAACACATCATATCCACAACACTACAAACCATATCGAAACATGTCAACACTGGTTACAACGACAGTACCAAAACAACAAACCTCCAAAATGACGAGCTACATCCCCCAGCTCACCCTCCCCTCCTCCATCTTCAACTCGGCACCAGCCTCCATCCTCCTCCCCATAGCTTTGGGAACAGCTGTAGGCTTCAGCACAAATCGTAGTTCGTCCCCTTTCTTTCTGTTCCCTACTCTCCCCCTTAGACATAATCCATACTAACCCTTCCCCCCCTAAAACAGCCTCCGACCAAAAACGTCAATACCACTCCCTCCGCCAACCCCCCCTCCACCCCCCTTCCTCCGTCTACGGCCCCGTCTGGACCCTCCTCTACGGCATGATGGGCTACGCCTCCTACCGGGCTTACCAAATCGGCACCGGCTCTTCCCCCTCCCTTTTGCTGTCTAACCCATCCGTGGTGTCCACAACTTACCACACCTCTACACTCTATACCATCCAACTCGGTCTGAACTTGATCTGGATGCCTTTGTTTTTCGGTATCCGTCGTCCCATCTTGGCTACATTGGACTGCGCGGCCTTGGTGGGGATTAATGCTTACTTGGCCTGGACTTGGGGAACAAAGATTGATCAGCTGGCGGGTTGGTTGATGGTGCCGTATGTGTGCTGGTTGAGCTTTGCTACGTATTTGAGTTTCGGGAGTGGGTATTTGAATGATTGGGATTTTAGTGAGGAGAAGATTAGGAGGGGGGAGGAGAGGAGGAAGAAGAGCCAGGGGAAGGATTTGTAAAGGGTGGGTGTTGGGAGAGCAAGCGAGTGATGGGAGCTTGTTGTTGGTTAGATGAGATGTTGTTGTGTTGGCTTTCCCTGTGGGAAACGGGAAACACAACATCTCGCTGTTGCAGTTGAGAGATACCAATGGCAAAATATTTGCACGAAAACCGTTGCTCTTGGATCTGCTCCAAACCAGTTGTTGTATGTGCAAGCAAACTAGTCTACCAAAACCCTCTTTCTATGTAACTGAACATCTTGAGATACCTGGGTATCTCTTTCTTTAGCCACAATCCCTTTTTCCTCTTCCTATCTTTGGTATCAATCCTCCTTGAAATGATGAAATCATGTGTAAAACAGATGCAAACGCTCCAGTTCCAAACAACCCCATCTATAACTTTGCGCCGACCGTTTTCCCCTCTACTTCTCTCCCCATGCACCATCTTCCTTATGCTCTAGATCCTTCCCCCCAAAGCAAACATTGACGGACCCTCTTCTCTCCTCTCGTTTATCGTCCCTCTACCTCTAGCCGGAAACCCTCTCAAGCCCCAACCCTCACTCAAGCCATAGGAAAATACTTCTTCAACCCATCATACACCATAAAGATAAACGCCGAGCTCGGCGCGCTCCTCAACACCGTGATCCCGCACCCCCTATAAAACCCCTTCACACCCGCCTGCTTCCACAGCGCCCTCACCTCTTCGCCAAAACTCTTCTTCGGCATCGCGCCGCCCACCCCTCCATTATCCCCACCAATCGGGCTCGTCTGCATCCTGCTCTTGACCGTATCGGCCGGGAAAAACAAAAAGTTATAGCTCATCCCCGCCGACGCGCCGGCAATCGCCTGCTGCCAAAGCGGCAGCGCCTTCTCCCTACTCTCTAGCACGTCATCCTGGTTCCCACCGCGCTTGACCAGGGCCCGCTCGTTCCGCTCCCGGAACCATTTGCTGGTGGTCTCCTTGGAGCCGAACCAAGCCGCGCAACCGCCTGCTTCGCGGATCAGCGTGCCGAGCTGACCGTGCCAGAACCCGCGCAGTCCTTCGTGCCGGAAGATCTCCTTGATCACGGGGATCGGCTTCAACGGGGCACGCCGTGCCCCTCCTGCTCCGCCGGGTTCGTCGGGGACTTGGATCTTGCATTTGACTAGCTCCACGGGGGTCAGGATGAGGCTGGTGAAGGCGCCGGCAAAGCCGCCGGTGAACCAGAGGGCGGACAAAGAAAGCTCGGAGTCGCGAGGCGCAAAGCCCGAAGAGTAGATGAGGCCGCGGCCGATGCGCTCGAAGAAGAAGAGGGAGGAGTTCTCGAGGGCGGCGCCGACGAGAGGGGCCGTGATGCCCCGGTAGAGACCGAGAAAGCCGTCGGCGCGGATGGATTGGCGGAAGCAGTCGAGGGGACCGGTGTACCGGAGCGGTAGATGGTCGGGCTGGGATTGCAGACGGACTTTGACGGTGTCGAAGGGGTATTCGATGTATTTGCCTACGATGCCGGCGACCTATGGTTGGTGTTAGTAAGAGGCCTAATAGTTTGTAGATGTAGGTGAGTGAACGTACAGATCCGTAGACGATATCCTCCAGAGCTTCCATCACTGCTGTTCGTGACTCAACCTTGGTCGGTAGAGATGTGGTAGATATGAGGTGAGAAGCAGAAGCAGCACCSGCTTCCTTGAAGCCCTGGTGMGTYTGGGCTGGTACGGARTCCATTATGAKGATGWGGGCTGTGATTAGGGAGGAAATTAGGTTGAGGTTGAAGAGAGGTGTGATGAGACCTGACCAATCCCCCGTCGCAAACGACGTGGGAAACTAGGCGGTAATGAGGATGTTATGCAGTTTGCGCCCAAGGAGGCGTTTTGCGATTCTGCGATCTGTCGACTCTCGTGAGATCGCACGGAGGTCGTTGACGGTGTGTGATGCGCGATGCGCCTGTGTGACTTTGTTGGATGTGATCAGGGATGCCGAGATGTCTTCACTTTTTGACTCGTGATTCTATATGAGGGGTAAGAATATGGCTTGAAGTCGTGGTTGATTCAGGGGAAAAAAAACAAGAATCTGGGAAGAGGAAAAGAAGAAGAAACGGTCAAAGTCTATATTTGCTCACGATGAAGCAAAGGGGGAAAAAAGGTTGCAGGTAAAGGTTTATGGAACAAAAAGTGGAAGTGAAGGGGATGAAGAGGGCCGGGTGTAGGACGAGGGTCCGTTTCTTGTGAATCCTCGGGGTCACCGTTCTCGACTTGGGACTATTTCAGGGATCACCACCGATGATAAGGAATACGTAAAAGTCAACCTTATTTGGGTCCACGGGTAAAGGGTCCGAAGAACGGAAGATCAAGAGCGGAGCCGTTGAGCAAGTGTCTCAAATGGTAGTCGATTGACATGTGCCGTCTCAAGTTCTGAAGAGAGACGGAAGATGGAGATCATGGTTCATCCATTGTTTTTGTAGTATGCGCCTTGTGGTTGACAAATTTTCCCACCATCAAACAGCGCAATAAAAGTATCAAGGGTACAAAAACCCTCACTTATACCAAGTAGCCCGAGGCAGTGTATGTATTACCCACAATGCCCTTGTAACCGTATTTGAAAAAGAAGGAAACATTGTCCGGGGTTCAACTCGATGAAGAGAGAGGTCATCACAAACCTTCTGTCGCAAAGGTGACGGGATCGATCATCGGGATCCCCCGTGTGTCACCGTTAACAACAGCAGGCAGCCCGCAGCACGCAGCGAACGACAGGACAGGGCCCCGTCCCACAATGACCGCGGAGACGGCAGGAGACGAACTTCGAGAAGGGGTGGATTTTGTGGATTTTTGTTTTTGCAAAATTTTGGTCAAAGAAATCTAGGTGAGAAACTGGCGCGGTTTCGAGTCGAGGAGCAGTTGCGTTGCAGGGCCAAGACCCGCCTAACGAGGCCAGCGGCACCCGAATCTTTGCCAGTTTCGCCCACTTCAGCGGATTCAGCGCCAGAACGGGCCTGCTGGAGGGGGGCGCTGGCGGGGCGAACACAGGGCGAGCAGAAGCCGCTGAATTATTCCCTCTATGGTGGTGCCCTGGCATGTGGCCCACGCGATGGTGCTTGGCGAGATTATCTGATGATCTGATAACCTCGGAAACGTTGGGTCAACATCTCCACTGCAACCTCAACCACTCCTCTCCGGCGCTCTCCAGGCTTCCCTCTTGGTCCTCACCGTTTCTTCACATACATAGTACATACGCAGCCGGGCCCGGAATCGCTTCATGGGAAAGATGGATATATCATTAAATCCCTCAAACCATCTCCGGTACTCCTATGCATCTTACCCATCCCATGCCGTTAACGTCTTCTCAACAAGATAATAATATGCATACGACATTACAACAACACCCACTTAACAGCCTACTAGTTCCATGACCCGCCCTTTCCACTATACCCATTGCTCTCCTCCAACTTCTTCTGTCCCTTCTGCGGCTTGTTCTGAGCAGCCTCATGTCTCCTGAGCTCATCCGGCACCTTTGAAATGGACGACTTGGAGATAATCTGCCTCAAGTCATACAACACATCATTATCCTCCGGACCCAAGAAGGTAATGGCCACACCGCTCTTGCCCGCACGACCCGTACGACCGATACGATGCGTGTAGGACTCGATGTTGGTAGCCATGTTGAAGTTGACCACCAGCGAGACGTCGGGGACATCGATACCACGACCCGCCAAGTCGGTGGCCACCAGGATGTCCGTCTGCCCGTTACGCAGCGACGCCAGCGCCGCCTCACGCTGCTCTTGCGTTTTGGAACCGTGCAAAGTGACTGCCGAGTAACCCATGCCCTTGATGTCACGCGCAACCATGTCGCAGTTGCGCTTGATGTTGACGAAGACAATGATGGGCGGCTTGAACTGCCCGGAGTTGAGGATCTCCTGCAGACGCTTCTTGCGCTTGTCTTCGCCGGCCACGAACTCGACGCGCTGCTCGACCGTGTCGACGGCTTCGCCCGCGTTACCAATCGTGACGATGGCCGGACGACGTAGGTATTTTTTGGCGATGCGCTCCACAATCGGAGGCATAGTAGCTGTGTACATCATAGTCTGTCTGTAGCGATCTTTGCCGTCGACGTAGCGGCTCATCAGTTGCGGGTTCTCCGCATCGTCTGTATCTGGCTTTTCGTTGGTTACCGGCATGGCATCCAAGATCTTCGTAAGGGGCTCTTCGAAACCCTGGTCGATCATGCGATCGGCTTCATCCATGATCGTGTAGCAGCACTGAGAGAAGACAAGCAAACGTCTCTCGAGACAGTCCACTAGACGACCAGGTGTGGCAACAATGATTTCGGCGCCGTTTCGTAGAGCAAACGCTTGCTCTTCGAGCGAGTGACCACCGACGATACTGACAACCG
Source organism: Neurospora pannonica FGSC 7221 (assembly GCA_009805235.1). Lineage (NCBI taxonomy): Eukaryota > Fungi > Ascomycota > Sordariomycetes > Sordariales > Sordariaceae > Neurospora > Neurospora pannonica. The sequence continues at coordinate 28,977 of RANY01000130.1, forward strand.
TAAACCCGAGAGGTGTAGCAAACTTCTTGGCTTCGCTCTCAATCTGTTGTACCAGTTCTCTCGTCGGCGCCAGAATAAGGGCATATGGACCGTCGTTCTTGTTATACTCGGTAAGGGGTGGTAGTTCGGAGATGTAAACCAGTAAAGGCAGCAAGAAAGCTGCAGTTTTACCCGAACCGGTCACGGCCACACCGATCAAGTCGCGTGCTTGAAGGGCGATGGGAATGGCGGCTCGCTGAATGGGCGTCGGCTCGTCGTAACCCACGTTCTTGACGATATCAAGTAGACGCCTAGGAAGCGTGGACTCTTCCCAGCTGCGCATGGGGTTGGGAATGGCACCGCCCTTGGTAGCAATGCCAAAGTTCTCCTTGAAGATACGCCAATCGCGCTCCTTCATATCCTCCAACTTCTTCTCGGACCAGTGCTTGCCCAGGTTCTTGCGTTGTTCCATCTCCTTGATCCGTCTGTGTTGTTCCAGGTATTGCCTGGCGCGCTCCTCGCCCGTCTCAGGATCGCCACGACGGATGGCTTCTGCCTTTCGCATCACCATGTCTTCCGTCATCTCGTAACCACCAAGTCTGACCAGAGGCTCTTGACGCTCTGCGTAGATGGGGTCAAATGGTCGGCTGGTGTCGTCATCGGCATCCCAGTCAAAGTTGAATTTGTTCGCTGCCGTCCTCCTCCTCTTCTTCTTGGCCGAGAATGTGGATTGGTTGACTACTGGTCCCATGTAGCGGGCACGCAGCTCTGCCTCGTCGGTCTTCTCCATCTTGACTCGCTTCTCTTCGTCATCGTTGGGTGCGCCGCGTTTTGCGCCACGTTGGTTCCTGTCTCGGTTATCTCTGTTGTCGCGATTGTCTCTGTAATCTCTGCCATTGCTCATGCCGTTGGGTCCCCGGTCATCGTCGTACCGCATCGCCTTGGGACCGGTCGGGATGTTTCGTTGGGGATTGTGGTGGTGATGGCTCTGGATGCCATCCATGCGGTTGCCGTTATGTGTTCCATTTGGTTGGACCTTGGCTTCTTCCTTGCGCTTGCGTTCCTCTTCCTCCTTTGCCTTCTTTTCAGCCTCCAGCCTCTCGCGTTCCTTTTTGGAGATGAATCTCGGTTTCGCGGCGGCGGCTTCTTCCTCCTTCTTCTTGCGCAGCAGTGCTGCCAGGTCTGGGGGTTCCCGTCTTGATGTCGTGCTCATCGTGGTAACGTCTAGGGTTGCTGATAGGAGGACGATCGGCTCGTGGAAGAGGTTGCGAGGATAGAATGTGATATAAACTTGTTCAGTTACTGTTGATTTCCAAGCAGTTCTGGGTTTGGGAGAATTGGTTGCTATGGCGAACTTCTGGGGTGCAGCGATGCAGCAGTTCTCGACCCGCCCAAAAGTCGCCGCGCCGTCGGTGATCCCTGTCGTGCCTGTTAAAGGGTCTCCACATGCCGCGCCTTACGCGGGGGTTAAAGAGTCGGGTTAGGGTTTAAGGTACAATTTCCGGCCGTCGCTACCGTTTCGCGCCCTGGAACTTTTTCGCAGTTGGGGTCGGCCGATTGATCGCAAAGTTCCCGTTCCGGTTCGAGCAATCCGGACCCTGTCACCTACGACAAACCCACCTCGACTGACATACTACCGCCGCAGCAGGCCGGTCGATCGACTTTCACACATCTTCACCATGGCGGCCACGGTGAAGCAGCACGTCCAGCTGGCGCTTTCGCTCCCACCGCGGTTGCGCACCTTCTTGGCCCGGTACCCCCCGGCCTCGATCCTGCCCGTCGGCGCCGACCCCGAGACGCACAAGACGCCCTACCAGGAGGAGAGCCCGAACCCGTTCATGCCCACCAAGCACCCAATCACCGGAAAGTGGCACAACCCCAAGTACTCGCTCAGGCGACAGGCCGAGCTCGTCAAGCTGGCCCAGGAACACGGCGTCGAGGAGCTGCTGCCCTTCACCCGCAAGCTCAACGAGGAGAAGCTACGGAAGAGAGTCGAGCTCGGTCTCCGTGTCAAGGGTACCGGTGTTGGAGAGAAGGTCAAGGGTCACAAGCACGAAAGGACACTGGTTGCCAAGTACGTTGTCGAACCTCTGCTGCTGGTCCGCTGGGTTGGGAGGAAGTGGTTTGCTGACTGGGGATTTCGCATACAGGATGGAGAAGAGGAGAGAGGCCATGTTGGCTATGCCCGACCTTATCCGGGAATGGAAGAAGGTAATAATTGCACCGAAATTCTTGCGGCCTGGACTTTTTCTAACATTGGGGTTTACTACAGGTTGGCAAGAGGAACTGGACCAAGTTCCCCAAATAAGCGATCGGTCGTTGTCGCTTGTCGGGAAGATTACGAGAGTCATTGCCATGTCCATAGACTGTATCATCACCAACAATGTACAACAAATTCAAGCCATTGGAAAGGGGATACCATGTGGTTCGTTTTCCGGTTTTTGACTGAACGTCTTTTTGGCGTCCTATAAGACGGGGTTCCCCACTGTGGTTGGAGGGCGAGGTAATGTGTTTAACGGTGCAGTAAAATTTCCCCCAGAATTTGTTTCTCTCAACAACTCACTTCACGATATCAGGCACACATAGAATCAACCACCACTCCAGAACCAACACATCACGCTCGTTGGCCTCTCTACTGTCAAGTCAACTTCTCGGCTGGAAACGAACAAGATTCAATTAAGACAGCACACAAAGAGACACGTGATTGCGGGATACAAAGTTTTCTTCTGGGACTCGAGGGGACTCATACCAATCTTTCACCACTTACACATCCCTCAACATCTCAACTCGAACCGGTCCACCACCACCGGTCCACCACCGGACCTCATACACCAAATCAACTGATCAACTCACCATAACCACACGAGAAAAAGCAACAATGGCCCAACCAACCCTCTACGAAATCCTCTCCCTCTCCTCCACCTCCGACCTCACACCCGCCTTAATCAAACAAGCCTACCGCTGCGCCCTCCTCACCCACCACCCGGACAAGTCTTCCACCCACAAGTCCTCTCAACCAACCTCCAACTCCAACCCCAATGGACACCCAAAACCACTCTACACAATAGATCAAATCTCCCACGCCTACACCACCCTCTCCTCCCCATCCCTCCGGACTCAATACGATGCCGCCCTTCGCTCTTCCCGCTCTTCCTTTACCTCTTCCCACGCCAGCAGCCATGCCATGGAAGAAGACTTCCAAACAGGAATAGACACCATAGACCTAGACGATATGGTTTTCGTCGAGTCCTCTTCCTCTCCCGAACACGGGAATAATGGGAAAGATACCTGGTACCGCTCCTGCCGCTGCGGAAACGAGCGGGGTTTTGCTCTCACAGAAGAAGATCTGGAGGAGAATGCGGATCTGGGGGAGGTGTTGGTTCAGTGCGCGGATTGTACGATTTGGTTGAGGGTTTGTTATGTTGTTGCTGAGGATGAGGATGAAGGGGAGGATGAAGTCGAGGATGAGCAGGAGGGCGAGGAGGGGAAGAGGTAGTTGGGTGGCATGTATAGGTAGGAAGACTTGGAGGGTTGGTTGATTGGGAGCGAGAGAAGCGAGCGGGCGGGTACGGGAAGGATCAACGAAGTAGAGGGGCTGTGGTGGTATTGAGGGATACGGCATCACATATGTAAGCGATGGGTTAAAGTTTGACAGGGAACGTTGAGATGCTCACTCAAAAAGATACCCATGTACCATGATTTGCAGCACCAGCGGCTCAGAGGGTGGTAGAAGCATGAACGAAAATCACACATTAGGTCTGAATTGGTCTGAAAGATGGTAGTGTATAGAAGGGTTGATTGGAGTCGGCAATGGAATGCCTGAGCTAAACTTGTCCCGTAAATGTAAGATATTCCTACTATGACTGTTGATCACCGGCCTGGTTCTTGACTGGTACGCCCAGCGTGAGAGTGTAAAAGTGTCTGCTCGAGATCTTGCTCGAGAAAAGGGGGTAGATTTTGGTTTGGTGATGTGTTCACGACTTCCCAGCGTACTAGTCTAAAAGACAAGACGATACCGAGACAAAAAGGAAAACCTCCAAGGTGCGGTGCTCTGCTCTGCCACCTTCTAGCTCTCTTTCATATTGGGGGAATCGTCCACTTATTCTTGGATTGCTGTGTTGTGTATCTGCGTAAAACATGCAAAAGTACTTGGGGGATCTCCATTCCGACACTCCAAAGACACCATTTCCACCGTGGACTTGCCAAGATTTCTGCCAGGGAATATCACATCATGAGACTAAAAAGGAAACGTATCCGCCACCTCTTTACTCGGCCTTGGGCTCCTCCGCCGCAGGGGCGTCAGCCTTGGGCTCTTCGGGGGCAGCCTCACCCTGAGCGGCGGGCGCCTCGGCCTCGGAAGAGGTCCAGAGAGTCTGTGAAAAAGTTTCAGCGTCATTCAACCGAATGCAACCTCCTCGGGTGTACTCACAAGGTTGTCGCGGAGAAGCTGCATGATGAGGGTGGAGTCCTTGTAGCTCTCCTCGCTCAATGTGTCGAGCTCAGCAATGGCATCATCGAAAGCCTGCTTGGCGAGGTGGCAAGCCTGGTCGGGAGCATTGAGAATCTCGTAGTAGAAGACGGAGAAGTTGAGGGCAAGGCCGAGGCGGATGGGGTGGGTGGGAGGAAGCTCGGTCTGGGCAACGTCGGTAGCGTTCTTGTAGGCGTCGAGCGACTTGTCGGCGGAGTCCTTGCGCTTGTCGCCAACGGCGAACTCGGCAAGGTAACGGTGGTAGTCACCCTTCCTATTGCGGGGGTTAGAGAGCGGTAAGCTAAGCGAATCAGGGCGCTATATGCTTACATCTTGTGGTAGAAGACCTTGGACTCGCCAGTGGTGGCGGAAGGAATGAGGTGCTGGTCAAGGACGGAGAGGATGTCCTCGCAGATCTTGGCAAGCTCGCTCTCAATCTTCTGGCGGTACTCCTTGATGAGGCTGACCTGGGTAGAGTTGCCCTTGGACTCCTCCTTCTGCTCGATGGAGGTGACGATTCTCCACGAGGCACGGCGGGCACCGATGACGTTCTTGTAGGCGACGGAAAGGAGGTTGCGCTCCTCAACGGTGAGATCACGGTCCTCGGAGGCGACAATCTTCATGTTCTCGACCATCTCTGTACAGCGAAACGCATCAGTCTCCGTCGGTCGACATCGGGCATTGATTGATTTAACGTACCCTCGTAGCGCTCAGCCTGCTCGGCGAGCTTGGCAAGGTAGACAGCATCCTCGTGACCCATTTTGGCGGTGTTGTGAAGTTCTGAGATGTCGAGTGTTAGCTTATGGAATTGCTTGATGTGGTGGTGTAGGTGATTAAGGGGCGGGCCAATGTGAGGGCGCGGTTGACAGAAATGGCGGGGTAGAATATCAAGGCGGGACAGCGAAAAGGAGGTGTAAGGCAGAACAGCAATGCGCGCCGCGACGAAAGAAGTCCTTGGTCGCCGACAGACAAAGTGAGGCCAGAGTGAAAGTCGCTTTGTGTTCTAACTTTGGAATCCCGCGGTGTGTCGATCGAATGTGTCGAAGTAGACTTGCCGCCAACGGTGGGGTATGCGCAGGCTGGGCAGCACCTCCTGAGCGGCCGTCTTGAACCGGAGGGACACAGGAATCGGCTCCCGTCAAGTGAATGCCCGTATGCGATGAGTGCGGCCGCCGTCGATGGCAGCGCCGGGGATGACAAAGATATGGCGTTGTCGCATCGCGATGACGACAGCGGGTGGTGGACGAGAGGAGCAGCGGATAGCGGGTGCGTGTGCAGCTGATGCCCATGCCCACGGCGCAGGGAGAGGGGGGAAGAGGAGAAGCAGTGTGTCTGTCTGGCTGACAGAAGCCATCGTACATACCTGGTTAGATATTAGAGTAGACGGTAAGGCGATTGTAGATTCGCGATGGGGGAATTAGCAGAGGCTTTGGTGGTGAAGAAGTGGATTTCGCTCGGTCGTTGGGAAAAAGAAGCAGGAAATGGACAGGCAGAGTGGTTTTGGGATGCAAAGTTGGAAATGAGGGAAGGGGGTGCAATAAGGCAGGGAAGGGGGAAAGTGAGTGCGACACTGAAGTGGAAGTGAGAGGAACCGCCGGGGCGAGGCTTGCACGGCCACGCCTCCGCCTGTTTTGGGTTCTGATCGATGCTATGGGCCCGCGGGACCACTGGACCGCCTCTGTTCTGCTTCACCCACGGCACTGTGGGCGTGATGGCGGCCTAGGGAGAACGGGAAGTACCACCGACACGTGACACCACCTCTGCTGCCTTGAGGTTGGGGGACGGGATTGGATTGCAGCTTCATTTTTGCCCAAGTACGTCACGTCACTGGGCTGGCACTCACCCTCACTCACTACCTATCGCGGCCGGGCCCGGACCTGAGGTGATGGCTCTCGTCGCTTCCATTCCATCGCCATCTCTTATCACACTCACAACAGTGTTGCTTGCAGTGACTTCCAAGCTCCCCTCCTCCTCTCACAAAGTCCGAGCCCGCCCCGGCCTACAGCAAGCCCAGCCCGCTCCCTGTTTGACCCCCAACCCAAACAGCACCCGGGCAGCCCTGCCGGATATGCCAGCGAACGACGGCCGGCTCATAAACCAGGCCGAAAGGAGACACGACGTTGCTTCTTGAAAAACTCTGATGGGTGATTCTTTACTGTCGTGGCAGTCACAAACACCACCGTCAGCCCCTTCCTGGTGGTATTCAACAGCCCTATTTTCATCCCGTCAACCTGGGATCATGAATGCAACTGATCCCATGATTGACGCGATTGGAACTTGGTTGCTGCTCCCTAGATTGTTCCATGAATTCCTATCCGTCTTTGATAAGCCGGCTTGTTCGAGACAGCAAGCGCCCGGCATCATCATTCATGTTCGCATAAGGTGCCCATGTTTCGATTATGCGCTTCTCTCCACGGCTACAATTCCCTAGTAAACCAACCGCTCGGATTCCACCTGTCCATCCCCTATGTCCTTAAATTCCGGGGGCGTAAACAAGACCCTGGCTCGCCTGGCCACAGCATGAAGGATCGGTCTCACGGTCTACGACTTTTTGTCTTGGTATCATCACAAAGCCGCCTACAACTTCAGGAGATCTCCCTGCTCACACGCTCAAGCTGAGGCCATCTAGAACATCCGGGTCTCGCCCTACATTTTGTCGCCCTCCAGATGTAACCGTTCCCATACCATCAGCTGAGCTTCATCCCTCTCGCTGTGAAGTCGCTGTCCAGACCTCGATGGACAGGGATGGGCCCGCATTTATGATTGAGAGGCTGGAGTCCACCCAGGGTCCCTTGTCTGACCCTGCTCAATCGCAAGGCCCTTCACGAACGTCAGGAACACGATGATCTCCGGCTCGATGGAGTTTGGCAAAAGCCACGCCGTGGTACACTAGTATGTATGATGCAAGAAGGCTGGAGGGCAGGCCGCCCATGGAGGCACTCAGAAGGATACAGAATTTGGGCCGGAACGGCTGGAGAGTTCAATGGGACCCCGAGTTTGGGTTGTGCAACCCACGGAGCCGCCCGCTTGCGCCGGTCGCGCAACCAAGATCTCACTGCCGAGTGTGTTCACGGCAGGTGGTGGCGTTCAGGTTACAAAGTTGCCCTGCTTCTTGCGTGCTTGCAAAGTCACAACATCAATGAATGAGACAGTCAGGAGGGTTGTTGCCTTGGTCCGCTTGTTGACAAAAGACAGAGAGTTCCGTTTGTTATTGTCTTGGACAACATTGAAAGCAGACAGGCACTCCATTGATTGACTCCAGATCATGATTGCTTTCAGACCCCCTGATGCGTCATTCGCCGTTACCTCCCAGCAAGACAGCTGAAAGTGGGAAGAGGGGTGAGCTTTGGCGGGGCAGTGGGGTCGAGCATGCCAAGCTTGCGCAAATAATAGCAACAAACTGCTGCCTCAGGCCTGAACTTTGTCTGATCCAACCCGGTTGCAGTAAAGCTGCCAACTGTCAGTCAGGCCCGTTGAAGTGTCAACGACTGCCACAGCCGAGCCGTCAGCGGACAGGCGGAGCAAGCGGCAAGCCACGAGCCTTGAGCCTTGTCCCGCCAACCCCCAACCCGCGACGACATTCGTTGGAGAACGGAGCTTCGACGTCCATGCTCACCCGAGAAGCTCCATCCCCGTCCCGAACTCCAGTCTCCAGTTTTGATCAGGCCATCCCAAACAAGTGTACGCAATTGGATCACCATCTCCTACACAACGTAATCGCATTGGCAGCTAACTCTAGCTTGACGATCCTATAGAAAGGTAGCTTATCCCAACTTCCGCGACTTCCAATTGCTGTTATACATCTTCTCCCATACAATCAACGACCTACTATCTTAATCAATCCATCCGCCGAACCTCTCTTACACGCGAACCTAACAAAGAGACCCCATCCGCTAAAGCTTAACCCACGTCACTCTAGTCCAACCAAACCACCAAACCAACCATCAAGATGCTCCGCACCACCGTCTCCAAGCTCGCTCGCCCTACCGTTTCCCGGGCCTTTGCGACCACCTCCCGCGCTCTCGCCGGCGAGACCGGTGCTCCCCCCAAGACCGGCGGCCAGGGGTGAGTTTTCGTTCCCTCTGCTCCGCTGCTCTGCGCGTCTGCGCGCGCGCGCACGTGGAGACAGTCAATCAAATGCTAGCTCAGTCCGCTGACATCATACCTCCCTCCAGTGACGCTTTCCAGCGCCGCGAGAAGGCCAACGAGGACTTTGCTATCCGCCAGCGCGAGAAGGAGAAGCTCCTCGAGCTCAAGAAGAAGCTCAGCGAGCAGCAGAAGCACCTCCAGACTCTTTCTGATCACATGTAAGAACTACCTGCCAACCAACAGCCACCATCCATATCCGTCACGAGCACCAGGCGCGCATTCGTAGCCCGCTGCGCACATCATCAGAGGAGACATGCCTCAGCCTTCCTTGTCAGATGGAATTTGAGAAAACAGTTACTAACACTGGAAACAGTGACGAGATCACCAAGGAGCAGGGCGGCGAGAAGAACTAAACGAACAAACAACGACCTATAAACACTTTTTCTTCTTATTATCATTCCCCGCGACGCCCATCGCTACACCCACTACGCAGTATGAATGCATGAAACGAGAGGGATAAGGATTTGGGAGGAAGGAAGGAATTGGATGCGGCGGCGCGCCGAGGATGTTATCTTATATCTCAACTACCCCCTTGTAGCAATACAGCGAGCAACGCTATGATCGATGATCAAAACACCAGGACTATGAACCTCACAAGTCGCAACGGGACGAAGACGAAGTGTTGGTACGAAATGTTTAGAAGCAGTGAAGGAGCTTACGGGGACTCAAGCAGCCGAACCGTTCTGCATTGAAGGCGGTGATGGGTCATCAACTTTCGAACTTCGACCAGGACTACCACGGTTGAGCTACTTTCTTCAAGCCTTACTCAAACGCTTCTTGGGAGAGACAGAAGGTTTCAAAGAAAACTGCCAATCTGCGTTGCTGTAGCTGAACTCTCTTAGACTTTAAACTACCACTTACAACAACAGACGACGAGACGGAAGAACAAGTTTAATTACGCCTCACAGCTTGCAAAACCGGACAATAGCACAATTCAGTTTCCAACCCTTCATCTCTTACACTCCATCATTCGGTCCAGTATATCATTCGCTCAATATATGCTGCGTGTTACCTTCAGAGGTTGTTCGAGGACGCTAGTCCGAAAACGCAATGCTGTTCCTGATGCAACCCCTTTTTAGACACAGCATTAACTTAACCATTTGTTTATTCTTGCTTTCACAGCCTACCCAGCCTAGCCTTTTCATCCCCGTCCCAAGCATTCGGCCACCGAAACAAGCCCAGACAGCCAGACCTAGGTAATAAACATAAGACCCCATCCACATCCGTTGATACACAAGACCTCTCATATCATTACTATGATGGTCTTCACAAACAACAAACTTGGTAATCAAAACACACAATCGCCGCCTTCCCATTCTCCAACATCTCTTTAGACTACATCAAAGCCCTTCACCTGTAAGCACCACCGCCCCTGTACGAGCGGTAAAAGCTCTGAGCAGCATCCGACTCGTTGACACCATTGTGGGCACCCATGCCGCTGGTAGCCTTTTGGGCAGCGACCACCTTGGCTTGGAGAGCGGCGGCGTTCTGGTCGATCCATTGGAGCTGGCTGAGGTGACCGTTGAGGACACGGACGATTTGGCTGAGCTGTTGTTGGCATGTACGTTAGTAACCATATCGTAGCGGACAAAAAGGGGGAAGTAAACAAAACATACCGGATCATCAGGCTTGCTCCCCTTGCTCAACGAGCCACTCATATCATTAATCTCCTTAATCATCTTGGCCAAATCCTTGCCCATCTCATCCAGCCTATCCGTCAGCTTCTCCGCAAGCTTATACGTCCTCTCGCGCTCCTGGTCGGGGCCCAACCCGTCGTTACCACCGCCGGCGGCCTTTTGCTCGCCGCTGGAGCCGGAACCAAGCTGCTGCTTCTTGAACAGCTCCTCCAGCTGCGCCTCGTACTGGTCCAGCCACGCGGTCAGCTCGTCCTGCTGCGACTCGACGCCCGAGAGCTGGCGCTCGATCTCGATGCTGGCCTTCTCGGCTTCGTACGTGCTGGTGTACAGCTTCTGGATCTTCTCGCCGTTCTCGACCAGGAGGCGGTCCCATTCGGCGACCTTGGCGGCTTGCGACTTGAATTCCTTCTGGTACTTGGAGAGGTCCGTGGCCCAGCGGGTGATGATCTCGTCCATCGTCTTGTTCTTCAATCGTGGGAGAGTAGAGGTGGGGCCGGTGGTCGTGGAGGCGAGGTTGCCGGCGGCGGTAGTGGTGTTGTTGGCAGTTGTCGAGGTAGTGGTGTCCGCAGGCTTGGCTCCTCCTCCAAAAAGACTGCTGGTGGTTCCAGCAGTGGCGGTGGTGCTTCCACCCGCAGTAGTGGCGGGCTTGCTGGCGGCCGCACCGAAGAGGCCGCTAGTAGTAGTCGAAGACGAAGTAGCAGGCGCCGTAGTTGTGGTCGTCGCAGGCGTAGTCGACCCGAACAGGTTTCCTGAGGCTGGGGCAGTAGTGGTAGTGGTAGCATCCTTGTTAGCGCCGAACAGGCCGCCGGAAGCAGCAGTGGTGGCAGAGGTGGCAGGAGCTGAAGTAGAGGGAGTTGCGCCGAACAGACCACCCGTAGCTGGCTTCGCAGCTTCGGCCGGCTTGCTTGTGTTGGCACCAAAGAGCCCGGAAGTTGCTGGTGCTGTGGTGGTCGTGGTCGATGTCGTAGCCGGGGTTGTCGAGGCTGCGCCAAACAGGCTACCACCGCTGGTCGCAGGCTTCGCGCCGAAGAGAGTAGATCCGGAAGTGGCTGTTGTCGCGGGAGTTGTGCTAGATGTAGTCTCAGCTGGCTTGGCGCCAAAGAGAGTAGATGTGGTGCCAGAGGTGGTTGTTTCAGCTGGCTTCGCTCCGAAGAGAGATGGTGTTCCCGAGGTAGGGGCAGCGGTTGTGGTCGGGGTACTCGAGGCTCCTCCTCCAAAGAGGTTGCCAGAGGCAGGATTGGTAGCACCGAAGAGAGACGGCGCGGCGTTGGAGGCATCAGCAGCAGGTGGTGCGCCGGCGGGGGTAGTCGATCCTATTCCAAACGAGGTCTTCGCCGGCGTCGCCTGACTGTTGGCGCCAGCTCCGAAGAGACCACCGGTAGCCGTAGAAGGAGCATTGTTTCCAAACAGACCTCCCGAAGGAGCTCCTGTTGCGGGTGTGGTGCTGGCTCCGCCGCCGAACAGGTTCGAACCACCAGCGGCGGGGGTTGTGGATGTGTTGGCAGTGGTGTTTCCGAACAAACCCCCCGCAGGCGTCGTGCTGCCTCCAGCAGTGTTGGAAGCAGCGCCGAAAAGCGAAGGTGTAGTCGAGGTGGTATTGGCTCCGAATAGTCCTCCAGGTTTCGACGCATCTGTAGTCTTAGCGCCAAACAAGCCACCGGCCGGCTGTGTCGAGCTCGCTGCTGGGGTGCCGAAGGATGAGGCTCCGAAAACACCACCGGATGTGGCAGTTGTTGCTGGTTGGCCCGAGGCCGCGCTGGAGCTTGGTGTACCGAAGAACGACATGGTTGCGATTATGTGAGGGTGACGATATTATGTCGAGGCTTCGGGGTTGGTTGTTGGTGGTTAGGTCGGTAGTCGTCGACAAAAATGCTAGAGTCAACAACAGCGTCCCACTTCCCAAGGCTGTTGCGGTTACCTCAACAACAGGGAGCGCGGCAACCAAGCAACAAATCGTAAAATGCGAGGAAGATGGGCGCGATGTCGGTTTGGGTAATTGATGCAATGGTCCAGCCGTGGTATCGGATCGCTAACTTGGATGTCGGTTCGAAATCCGTTTGTGGAGTGGACTTCGCTTGGGCGTGGATTGGAGAATGCAAAGAAAGTGCAAGCGTCACTCTCTGTTTGGGTGTCTGCGAGGTTGTCAAGGTTCCTCCTTCGCGACAGGCCTTTTTTTGGAGGTGCTGCAGCGCGCCTGGGCTTTTCCCTTCTGGGGCACGTAAGGCCCAAGCATTTCCCGCCAGCCCCAGATGAAGTGGTCAGCCTCATCTCACATCTGGCATTTGGCAAGTGCCAAGCGTGCACGGGCGATCAATGTGTGGCTTGACAGCGACGACGGGGCGTGCTGACTTGATGCTCTGGCATCTGACTGGTGCAGCACATTACGCAGCGAGTCTCGGTACACGGCGGTTAGCACCGTACCAAAGCCACGCGGGCAGAGCGAAGCAAGCACTTGCGGCCACTGTTGTCTTGGAATGCTTGGGTGGTGGTTACCCCATGTCCAGTTCTAGGCCGTCCTGAGCCATCCTCCATCGTCTGGACATTGAGATGCCACAAGTCAGCCGCAACGCCTGTGTGCATACCCAACCTTGATTTGACCTCACTTAGGCCATCTGTTGCTTGCAATTGACCTATCTCCTGCAGTATAAGAGTTGGCTTACTTCCCCTCGTTGATCCATATCATCCCTCAGCAGTGAACATCCCCCCCCCACAGCAACTACATCACTCCTCACCTTGCCCCCCGATCCCCGATCCCGATCTTCCCATACATACCTATACTGCTTTCTACCTACCTACCATATACACCTCTGCGTTACTCACCATAGTCGGAAATCCTATTGTTCTTTGATCGTATAGACCGCCGCGACTACGCTTCGAGATCACAATGGCTTCGCGCAGGAACAGTCTGTCACCTCCCGAGAGGAAGGGGACCATGGACCCGGGCGCTCATGAGCTACCTGGTAGGTACAGCTGATGGAACTTGGAGAGTTCCAAACAACTCAGCACATGGATGTCCAACTAACCATCTCTACGCGCCAACAGGCTCCGACACCGAAGATCACTACTCCGATGCCATCTCTGGCTCAGCCTCACCCAAGGCTCCGTCCTCGCCCATCCCGCGAACAAGAGTCGAGAGAGTAGACGACAAGCCGGCGTATGGAGAGGTCCCAGGAACACAGGCATATGCCTTGAGGGAAGGAGATGCGAAGCCGGATGAGTTTGCCATTATCCCAGACCCGGACAGCAAGCTCTCGACCGAGGAGCATGACGAGCGCCGGCCGTCCACTCCCGGTGGGCGCCCCATTCCCAAGACCGTAGTGGAGGAGACGCCTGATAGCACCGGTGCCGTGACCCACCCAGAGATCGAGGCAAGGCACAGGGTTGACAGTCCTCCCGACGTGCTTGTCAAGGCGGATGGACAGAAGATCGAGAATGAGAAGGGTGGTGACAATGGTACGGATGCGTAGCACTTCTTTCTAGCCGCACACACATTCACACGCACATGCCTGTTTGTTTCTGAGCCAGCAAATTATACAAGATCTCCTTTGTATTGACTTTACGTTTTCCTGCGTAGATACACAAATACCACCTGCATTAAAGAGTCCCGCGTCGATACGTTCTAGAGATTCGTCGTCTGATCAGGATCAGCCATCATCTGACATGCCCTCCCTTGGGCCTAGTCTCCTAGAAAAGGAGGAGATTACCAGTGAGGAGGCGAACGATGACGCGGGTGTCGATGTCGTACCAGACAGCGCCAAAAATGCCGACGAAGCCGCCGATGAAAATGAATCCGAGACGGAGGAGGATGTAGAGGTCAAGACTCAGCAGGCTAGAGATGGGGAGGCGGAAAAAGAGAAGCACGAGGAGGAGCAGTCAAAAGACGATGATACGACAGAAGAAGAACCCAAGGCAGACGAGTTCGAGGATGCCAGCGAAGAGCTTGAGAACCAAGATACAAAGAAGGAAGACTCAGAGGATCACTTCGACGAGGCAGAACCCAGTCAAGAGGACGAGAAGAAGGTCGAGCCAGAAGAGGACAAGAAGGACGGTGCCAGCTTTGACAGCTTTGACCACAAAGAGGAGAAGCCTGTTGAAAACGATGGGTTCGACGACGACGGATTTGCTGAAGCAGGGGACAAGGCACCTGACGATGACGGGTTTGGTGATGACGACTTTGGGGACGGCTTTGCTGAGCCAGCTCAGACCGGCGGCGATGACTTCGGGGATGACTTCGACGACTTTGAGGAGGGAGCCGAGGCCAATAACGATGCCGACTTTGGTGGCTTTGACGACGCCGGCTTTGACGACGACGACTTCCAAGAAGCCGAAGGGTTCTCGGCTCCAGCACCGGCTCCTGAGCCACAACCACAGCAACCACAATCCTCATTATCCTTCGTAAGTCCCCAACCCAACCCAGTTACTCCCTCTATACCCAACAACAACACTAACACAACCCACAGCAAATACCCGACTTCACCCACCTCTCCCCCTCCGAAATCCTCTCCCTAACCTCCCCCTACCTCAACGCCCTCTTCCCTCCCTCCCCCGACACCGACGGCGACGACTCCGACTCCATCCCCACCCTCAACGTCACATCCAACGGCAGCACCGACCCCATCTTCCAACACCCCCGCTCCGCCTCCCTCTGGTCTCAACTCGTCGCCCCTCCCCCCCTCCAACCCCCCGATTGGATCCGCTCCCGCATCCGCCGTCTCTTCCTCGTCTCCCTCGGCGTCCCCGTAGACCTAGACGAGATCCTCCCCGCTTCCAAGCAAAAGAAACTCATCTTGCCTAGCCTGGACCGTAGAGGGAGTTCGACTTCTTTGAGGGGCGATGCCGCGGACGCGGCGGACGATGAACGTGCAGGTCGCTCGCGAAGACCCAGCAGCGCTGTCCGCGGAGCCAACGGGCAGGGAAGGTCTGTAGACAGCCGCGGCAACCCCTCAAGCCGAACCCCGTCCAAGCAACCACCAGTCAACAAAACCGTCGCTGCCGCAGGCACAGGAAGCGCCAACCGCTCTTCTAGCTCCGCTAGGAAGGGTCCACCTCCCGAGCCGGTGTTTGATTTAGTAGCTGCGAAGCAATTGTGTGAAACCACGGATGAAGCGTTGTCCGGAATGACGGTCAAGGAGCTGAGGGAGCATGTGAAGAAGTTGGAGGCGATGCAGGGAGTGGCGTCGGAGGTGTTGGTGTATTGGCAGCAGAGGACGGATGAGAAGATTGGAGACCGGGAGGCGTTTGAGGGGGTTATTGAGAATTTGGTGAAGCATGCTAGGAAGGTTAGGAAGTAGATTAGGGTGAATGGGGGAAGGAAGTGTTTGGGTATATAAGTGTGGTTGGTTGGGGATGGATGATGGATGATGGGAAGGAGGGTGAGAGGGAAAGAGAGATGTGGTAGAGTGTGCGAGTTCTATTCGACGTACAGGACGTGGTTTAACCAAGAGGAGAGATAGACTGAGACTTATTATATCAGTGTTGTAATTTAGAGAGAAGCTTTGTTGTGAGGTTTGGGTTGAGGAGGTGGATAAGTGATTAGGGGTGATATACTAAGTCTGAAGGGTAATTAGGTGTATAGACAACTAAGGATACAATTTCAAGTGTTCCGCGGAAGTTGCTACTTATTCTTCTCTCATCCTCGTTATCCGAGCCACCACCCAAGATGCAATAGTAATGGCACTTTGGCCACTTCATCAAAACTCATGACAAAATCAACATGTTGTATCATCTCCACTGTACTCTCAACTTTCCTCTCAACGCAACTACTTGGTAATAACAAGGTACCAAACATGATTTTTTGTACAAAAACTCAAAAACACCATGGTTGATAATGCGGTTCAAATGTTCTCTCTTCACACTTCACAACTTTTCTCGCCTTCACGTATGACCAGTCTTTCTACTCCTTTCCGTTGCTCTTGCTCTCCGGCCCATGTTGGATAAAAATAAGACCATGTACAAATCTCAAGGCTAGTTTTAGAAACACAGGTCCCGGTTCCCACGCTACGCCGTCCGTGTCCGCCCAGTTCCATTCTTTGATCATCCCAACGACTTTTATATTCATCATCAGAGCAACCAAAAATTAACATCCTCATTTTCCTAATCCAGCGATATGAACTTTCGAAAATTGGTCGCTTAAGAGGTGGAAGGCTCGAGGGTAACACCGCTGTTTACACATGTTAGTGACTGTTTATGACACAAAAAAAGAGGGAAAACGGGAAACTTACGCAGCAATGGTGGCCCAACCGATAAGACGCCAGTGCTTCTCGATACGTCTGGAAAGAGCAACCTTCTCGCCAATGCTCGTGCAGGCGGGGGAGGTGAGGATGAGCTTAGCGGCATCCTTCTTGATGGCGGAGACCTTGGCACCGGTGGAGGTGGAACCGATGTTGACCATGATGACTTCGTTCTTGGCGAGCTTGTCGACCTTGGCCTGCTTGCCGTCGGCGGTGCGGACACCGAGAAGGCGGCGGAGGAGGTAGAAGTTGACCTCGATCTCGGAGTAGATCTCGGGGAGGCGGCCCTTGAGACCGAGGACGAAACCGACGAGACGATCGGCACGGCAGAGGGTAGGGTCGATGCGGGTACCGACACCGATGAGACCACCGGGCACGGCGTACTTGAGGTCGTTGGCCTCGGAGTTGAGGGAGACGATTCTGCTGAAGATGGGAGTGCACTTGAGGTCGCCCTTCTCGTCACGGGTGACGATACCGGGACGGATCTCGATCTCGTCGCCGAGCTTGAGGACACCGTGGAGAATGGAACCACCGGCAACACCACCCTTGAGCTCGTCGATCTCGGCACCGGGCTTGTTGACGTCGAAGGAACGAATGACGATCATCTGGGGGTCCATGGAGAAGTCCCTAGGAGGAACGGGGATGGTGTTGACGATGGCATCGTTGATGGCGTCGATGTTGAACTTGAGCTGGGCGGAGATGGGGATAATGGGCGACTTTCCAGCAACGGTACCACGGATGAACTTGAGAATGGACTCGTAGTGCTGCTTGGCGGCCTCCTCGCGCATGAGATCGACCTTGTTCTGGAGGATGATGATCTTGTCGAGCTTCATAATCTCGATGGCAGCCAAATGTTCGGAGGTCTGGGGCTGGGGGCAGGATTCGTTTCCGGCAATCAGGAGGAGAGCGGCGTCCATGACGGCGGCACCTGAAAGCATAGTGCTCATGAGAATATCGTGACCAGGGCAGTCGACGAAGCTGGCGATACATGGTTAGCCCGATGTGCTCTCGTTGGCGCAAACTATCTTGTAGAGATGAGAACTTACGAGACATGGCGCAACAGACGGTAGGTGCCCTCGCAACCCTCGCGCTCGCAAGGGGGATCAACCTCCTTCTCGGACTTGTAACTCCTGTAGCATGTCGGGCGAGGGCATGCTGGGCTGTCGCACTTGTAGATCTTGGCGTTGGCGTAACCAAGCTTGATTGTGATGTTGCGGATAAGCTCGTTCTTGAAACGGACGGTCTGGACGCCCGAGATGGCTTTTACTACTGTCGACTTGCCGTGAGCGACGTGGCCGATGGTGCCGATGTTGATGGTGGCCTGTCGCGCAATGATCTCGGGGGTGAGGGGGCTGAGGGTCTTGACGTCGAGGTCCTTGGGATCGGTCTGGGGAGGCAGAGGAGGTCTCTGGACGACGGGGGCGGGGGCCTTCTTGAGGGCCGACTTGCGCGGCTTGGCCTCGACCTCGTTGTCGGACTCGTGCTGGTCGACGTGAGACTCGTTGTCGGAGCCCGAGTCGGACTCGACAATATCGTTGCCGAACTTATCGCCGTTGGTAGCCATGATTGTGGATGTGGATGTGAGGTGTGGAGGATGGAGTTGGTTCCTCTAAAGTCGATGTGTCGCGGGGCAGTAATTTTTTCGCTTTCGGTGAACCCCTCTTGCTGTGTACTGTGCAGTGTATGGTAGTGCCTGCGGCTTGCTACTTTTCCAGACCCTGCTCCTTGGTGTGGGTATGTGTCCTAATGTCTCCGCAACGGGACTCGCGATATTTGATAGCGGGCGTTGTTGGTAGGACCTGACAAAAATAGTGGGGTTGCAGCGAAGGTTAGAAGGAAGGCTGAATTCAAGAATGACTGACGATATTTGACTTTGGCTTGTGCTCGTGGACCTCTGGTATTTTCTTGGGCCTGCCGCTGCCAGCTGCGACCGATCCCCAGCCCAGCCAACGAGGCGAGCCTCTTTCCGCTCTGCGAACTGCGTGCGCCTGGGCGCCCAAACCTTTGCTAGCCGCTGCCCCACTAAGCACGGTTTTCGGTTTAGCGTAGTTTGCCCCACAATGGCCGATAAGAATGCGATAAGGATTTCCCTCTCGTTGCTGTCAGTGCTGAAGTCCAGAGCTCGGTCATCGGTTCAACATCATCCACTTCAACTCATACACTTTCATCCAACCACCTTGGCCAGTTTCGATACACAACTCACTCGAGGCTTGCACGACAGAGTACATGCTCGAAGCCATCACTCGAACGTTGAGAACGGAAATCCCTATGAGTTGGCGAGTTGAAGCCGGTTTCTTTCTTTGAGCCCCTCGAGAACAATCGTTATTCTGCAACGGTTTCTCCCATTGAGACCGACATTCTTCGACGTACATACAGACGTTTTCGGGTCAATAAGCTACACCCTTTCGGTCTCAAATCCACCACGCAACAACACCTTTCACAATCTTCTACCACCTCCAAGTCGACCCTGTTACTTCATAACTAGCACTCTCGGCTTTCGATTGGGTTCATCAACTCGGAGGAGCATGAGCATTCAACCTGGGTTAAGACTCGGATAATATGGGTTCGACAAGCTCAGCCAAGTGGCCCGAATGTTGTCCCAAGTCCTCTGGTTTTTTACTGAGGCAGAAGTAACCACAGTGACGGTGCCTTCGCAAGTATTTCAGGTCATGTTTTTTTCCCCGAGTGTTCAGGACAACACTGCCAGATTTTGTTGGGAATAGGTTTTATATACATTAAAGCTACATCGGCCATGAACAAGCTTCTTCATTGCCTTGCCTCAAAGCGCCCCCAACGCCTTGTTTCACGTTCAGCCTTGATGCTTGTTGGATCGGGATCGGGAACATTCCGGGAGCGAGACCTGTTCAACAGCGCGTACAACCGTCCCTGATGTTTCGAGAAGCAGTCTAAGGATTCAAGCCACAGCCGATTTCCAGTGATTATCATTGGAGCGGGGAGAAGACTCAGTCGGTTACACGAGACATATCTGCTTGACCGCTGAATGGCCGTCAGTCACGGCCACAGCCATGGTTGGAGCTTGACTATCGCTGGGTTGGGGCCGAGAGAAGCAGCGTGGGAGTGTCTGTCCACGATTATTCAGGCTGGAACTGGGCAAAGGAACCAGAAAATGGACTCACAATTGGCATGGCCGAGTCTACTCCTATAAATACCTTATCGGTTCTTTTTGAGGGGTGCATTGCTGAGTTTTGTCTTCTGCAATGAGCTTGGTCATGATCGTTTCACGACATGATGTAGGCAGCACTACCTACGGCGCTGCTCACCAAGTTGGGAACTCTTGCTATGCTCGGGCTTTTCTCGTCAAGTAATCGAGCAGTGTTCTAGCACCGCATCGATGGTGGAATGGGCGATGACTTGCAGCAGCCGAACTRCGTGCTTCCACTGACAGCCACCGAGATAGCCCAAAGGACGGGTGGGATGCAACGCAGAAATGGCTGCCCATTATCGCTTTGATGGCTATATCACGATGGTGATACCGAAGCTCTTCCAGGACCTCCGGCTCGGCGGGCTAAAAATACTGAACCGGTGGCAACACCTACAAGTTGATGGGCTAAATACTGGCACTTTCATGATACTCTGTGCTTACGGACACCCGATGGAGGGTGGGCAATATCTGTGTGCTGACAAGTGCAGCACAAGGTAACCTCGCTTCCAGGTGTAGAGACGGTTTCTCGTGAGAGTTGAGGACGGCATATAGTTGCCAAGCTATGGGCGGGAACTCGTAAGCAGAGTTGCCCGTGTTTGTCCGAGTTGGAGAATATCTTCGCTGTCAAACGCAATTCCAGAACAAGGTCATTGTTGCAGTTGGTAATCGACGAGGGTTGACTACCGACGTGATATTCACGGTGATGGTCCTTGCGAGTCCAGACCCACAACCCAAAACACCAGCCTTGTACAGTATCGTCATCCCTGGGATCAAGCTCTTCGCAGAATTCGTCTTACACACAGCGACACTGCATCCGTCCTAGCGGTGTACATGTCTTGGTACCATGCCATGTTGTCCGCTGTGCTACGCAACACCGACGTCGTTGTTCGCTGCTGTTCCAGAGGACCCCGCTCCGGATAGAGAAAGTGAAGAACACGGAATATCTGGAAGGTCGGGAACCAGAGACCACACGTGTGATGGTGCAACATTGAGAAGTCTGAGGAAGCCGCCGAATTATTGAGGCCCCCGCCTTCACCAGCCTTGGCCTTCACATTTGTGAACATCCGTCAACCGACGATTTTGGCCAGGAAGTATAAAAGCTACTGTGTCCCCGGCGCGTGATTCCCGCGCGTTCCCGCGAGGTCGTGGTCAGAGTTAAATCGAGCAAACATCACACTCGAATCTTGAATTTTGCCGTTTCTGGGTCAGCGCCCGATATTAGATTGACCAAGATTTGCGAATGTGAAGAGAGTCGCTAGTCGCGGAGACGGTAGACGAGGTTTGTGTGGTACCGCTTGCCGCCCACCAATGCATGGCTGGCAGCTCTATCACGGGGTTATGCCATCTGATTGGCTGCGAATGTGAAGTTCCCAAACAAACAGCCAATTGGAGGGCTCGGAACACTCCAGGGTAGGCAGTTGGACGGCAGGGGACCAGCGGACGAGTGAGATGCACGGCAGGGGTTCTGGTGGTTCTTGTCTTTCCCCCGACCGAAAAGCCCCGCCCTCCAAGACTTCCTCAGCAACGACGACGACCGCTTGCCGCCCAACCACGGGCCGCCGTCTCCTGGTGTTGCTCTGAGCTTCACGCCGTTGCTGATCTTGGCGGTGCATCTGGACGATGTCGTTGGCCAGCCTCTTGGTCGAGTCCGGTAAAAGTGCTCCCATCCGCCAGCTGCCCCCAGCCAATGGATCGATGTTACCCAACCTTGCCCATCCGAACCAGTGAGTCCCGGGGCCATTTCGATATTTTCTCTCTCTCTGGGCTTGTCGTCCTTCTGGTGAGGAAGGCAAAATACAGAGAGAGGATGAAGTCGGGAGAGACCGAGGGCTCTGGTGTTGGGGCGAGAAGAGACGAAGAGAGAAAGAGGACTCATCCATGAGCAGTGCCTGTGATGGTCCCCTACCCACACTCATATAGTACTCGGTTGCTATTTGAGTTATTTGAGCACATCTCGGTCTTCTTGGCCATGTGTGCACACGCAGGGTCATCTACATGTTGGTGTTGACGCCGCGGGATCGTCCATGCCGTCGACAGGCTGTTGTTATTCCCCTGGTCCGTTGCTATATCGAGAAGAAAGGTTGCAACCCCTCTTCCGTCTTACACCTTTCCTTATTGCGTTCGAGTCTTATCTAGACCATTTCTGCTTCTAGGCCCTCCTAGGACTTGACTTTCTCTTCTTCTCCCGTTTCCCTCCCTCCGTTGTTTTCTCTCAAAGCAACATCACAGAAGTCTGCAGCATCTTCAACATCCAGGAGACGCAGGAACAAGAAGACCAACCTGCCACTGTCCGATCACAGTTCCTCGCTTGCCGACGTACATCTGCGGCCTCCCTCTTGGGCCACGAGCGAAAAGCAGCTAGAGGTAACCAGCAGCAGCACGAAGCCAGTCTGGTGCCCACTCCTGACTCCCACTGGGCGTCTATTTTCGACATCAGTCGCCCGACCTTATTGGCGACACTAGCCTGTCGTCCTATCAGCTTCCGTGTCTCGGGGCCGACTACACCACCCCTGTGCAAAGTATGCTTCCCCATTGCTTCCTTCCGAGGAACCAGTTGCTGATCGTCCCATGCAGAGAGGCAAGACTCGCGCAACCACCCATACCCATCCACCACCAAAATACCGAATCAAGGTGTACGAGGTAGTGGCAGCGGCTATTCAAAACCACCTTCACCCCAACGGCGCCTCGCTTTCCATCCTCTCCTCTACTTCGGTAGCTGGGCTCTCTCATATCTGTGTCTTCTTTCCATTTACTCTATTTCCTTTTGCTTCACTCCTGCAAAGTGTGCCGTCATCCCACAGTTTAAGGCTGTGTACCCTTTGCTAGTTTGATATCGACATCGGAGACTGGCTTCTTCGATTCTTTCCTAGTTACAGTAAAGACAACCAAAACATATACACATCCACATCGTCGACATGGCTTTCAACGACGAGAAGAAGCGGCCAGCCGCTCTCAACCTGACACCGCAACGAACAATGTCGGCTGGCTCAGTCTCTTCCAACGATTCATCATCCACAGCTTCATCACTGGCCAAGCCTCCAAGGACACCACGATTCGCCGAAGCCACCTCAGTACACTCGCCTGTCGATGGACGAACACTACCCTTCTCTGAGAAGTCGGAGGTTGCCCATGCTCAGCCTGGAGATGTTGGCTTTGGTTATATCGGGAATGGAGGAAACAGGGAATCAGTCGCCATGCCGATGACACCAAGGTCGCCCCTCAAGAGTGCATTGAAGGTTCCAGGAACACCGGGTCGGGGTCTCGCCAATCCTCTTAGCCCAACATTTAGGGAAGAGGAGCAGCTGGAGCAAAGGGAAAAGTTGACGGAGAAGGAACAGGCCAGGGATTTGGTGAGTTCAGCATTCGACCTGCTACCAAGCTCCGAGTACTAACAATCATACAGAAAATCAAAACCCGTGTACGCATGGCCAAGTTCGCTCTCCGCGGTGTCAACTTCAGCTGCAGTCTCATCATTCTCTCCATGCTTTCGGCCTCGTTTTCCATCTTTAACGCTACCCGACATCTTCCGGCTATGAACGGCCTTCCCGCCTGGGCCTCTACCACCAACCCTTGGCCTCAATACGTCGTTCTCGGCTGCTCCTGCGTCTCGCTCCTCATCTGCATCGGTGTCTTTGTTGGTTACTGCCGTGGTGGTCATCAAAGGGCGGAGAAGGTTGGCGTGTACTACACGCTTTTCGCTGTGGGCTGGTTCATCTTCAGCATGATCATGTGGGCGGTGGCTGCCGGTATCTTCCAATTCAGCAAGAACAACAGCAAGAACCAAGACATGTGGGGTTGGTCCTGCGTTGAGAACCACCGCGCGGAGCTCTTCAAGGACAAGGTCAACTACGCGCTGGTGTGCCGTCTTCAGGTAGGCTCCCTCCCCTCACTTCGTATCACCGCAACACCCGGAATGTCTTACTGACAACAAACTTTTTTCGTTGAACAGAACTGGGGTCTCGTCTGCATCATCATCGAAATCGTCGTCGAGATCATCAGCATCACGCTCTACAGCATCGTCTTCTACCGCTACTGGTCCAAGCGCAAGCTGCTCAAGTCCATGAACATGCGCGACAAGGCCCGCTCCGACCTCTACCTCGCCCAGCTGCGCGTCCAATCCGCTCCCAACACCCCCGGCTTCGGTCCCAAGTCGCCCGCCTTCTCGCAATACGCCCTTTCCCCCCGCTTCCCGCCCTCGCAGTACCAATCCTTCGACGACGTCGAGAAGGGCAACGGTGCCGGTCCCGCCCAGCAGCAGCCCTTCACCCCCGGCGGCCAGCGC
>RANY01001284.1:0-10964 GCA_009805235.1 Neurospora pannonica FGSC 7221
CGCCCTGAAACTGACTTGACATTACGCCTTTTAGTTATATGACGCGAGGGCCCAACCCATTGATACATTGGGCCCTCGCGTCATATAACTAAAAGCGTAATGTCAAGTCAGTTTCAGGGCGTTGGTGGGTAGAGATAGTCATATGTTGAATGGAAGCTACCTCATAAGAAAAGCTTCTACAGGATGGGACCCGGAAGAACTTACCGCGCCATAGCAGATCCTGTCACTAATGCTAGATGGTTTGTCGATGGTGTCGCTAACTTCGGCTTCCTCAACAGCACTTGAAAAATGGCGTTTTGTACCAGAGGTCATAGGTGTCCTGATCGGTATACAACATGACGCGCTCATTGAAGCTTGATAAGAGTTCCTGTGAGAAGATTCTGGGCGTTTGCTGCACAGACCGCTAGTCTTTTGCCCTGCACACTCTTTGACAGCGGTTCTGGCACTTCCCAGAATCCCCTCCTTTGCAGACCTTCCTCCTCTTTGTATCGCCAGCTCTATATAGCTGGCGATCCCTTCAAGCCTCAGTTAGCTGGATCCCTCAATCAACATCATTCCCATCATTCGTGATCCACCTCATAGTTCCTCACACTAACTGATGAGCGCAGAGGACGAAAGCCACAATGAGTTCAAAGAGGCTAGTCACAACACCTGGAGAGTAGAAAGCTGGGCAAGAAGGAAAACAAGAGAAGTTGGGAGAAATCAGTACAAGTCTCATGGAAGTTCTAGCTGGCATTGTCTCGGGGCTGGGTGCAACACGCACGTGCGGTTTTCTTTGCCAGGAAACGCTGTATAAGGAGGCTGGACACTCCATACCGCCTAGCGAGGGAGGGACACGACGAGGTCCTTGGCGAATGAGGGAAGGTCAACAATTCGTTCTCTTCTGAGATCAAGATTGCCCGTGAGGATGTTGTGCGACTCTCGTTAGGCGAGTTGGCCGCCTGGCTTGTGATGGCGGCATCTATCTAGTCCAGATTAGGAAGTACCCGGGCGTGTGATGGTGGCCTTGTCCACGATGCACCCACCGAGACTTGGGGGCAGTGCTTTGCAATGTTGTCGAGACTCGAGACTCGCGATAGCCAGGGCC
Organism: Neurospora pannonica FGSC 7221; assembly: GCA_009805235.1. Taxonomy (NCBI): domain Eukaryota; kingdom Fungi; phylum Ascomycota; class Sordariomycetes; order Sordariales; family Sordariaceae; genus Neurospora; species Neurospora pannonica. Next base: position 1,088 of record RANY01001284.1, read on the forward strand.
CAGCTCCAAGCCTTGGTGGGATAGAACACTCCCCATGTGTACCAGGTCCGTCGATCAGATCTTTGCGTTCGATGTTTGCTGTGAAAAAGTCTCCCTGAGTATTTTGAGCAGGCATGGAAGAAGTTGCTAAGAGGAAAGTGTTGCGCCCCAGCTTCGGCATCGCGGGCGGTTTGTACTGAAATGGTGGGCGTGAAGTGAAGGTATCTATGCCCTGAGGCCGGAGATGATACGAAGTACCTATCTAATGTAGGTTCGATGCACAAAACAACCAACAGATTGAAAGGGCGTTGGATACCAGTAGCAGTCGCAACCGACACTCCCAATTTTCCTGTCTTTACGCCGGTCTGCGGGGCTTTCTCCCTCCAGTCTTCTTCTCTTTTCATCCTCTAATCAACTACCTCTACAATTTTCCACCATTGGTTTGGCTCACCTTGTCTTCTTTTTATTAGTACCCGTGAGTGTTTGGATGCAGTCGTTGTTCATTGGCTGCGCTGCGGCACTGCCTGTGGCTCAGTGGCTTCTTGTGAAACGAGTCGGGGGCTCTGGCTGACTGTCAGGCTCACTGCCGCTCACTGCTCCGCGGCACGTCCACATCACAATCCATCTGCGGGCGGATGCGGGACACACTTCAGTTCCTGTTGTGAAGGAACTTCATGAAGTGCTACAGTACCACTTTCCCGAAATTCTTCAAATCCTCCGATTCTCTCACTTCTCTCCTCCACCAAGATTGATCAAGTTTTTGATGGTGCACCTGTTCTCGCTCCAGCAATCGGCATGCAACGGCACCGTAGAAATGCCGCCACAATCAGAGAGCTTCAAACGCGCCTTGGCCAAATTCCAAAGTGAGGTTGGACCAAGACGTGCCCAGGAGTTTTCCAACTGTTCACTGCAAGATGTTCACTTGTTGATGAAGAAGATTCAAGACGAACAAGGAAGAAAGGGGGGGATGCGCTATCTCAGGCGTCTTGAACCCTTCCTTGAAGCCATGAAGGAGCTCGGCAAAGTCATCGAGGTCTTTACTAACACGACCATGTTTCTGTGCTTTGTCTGGGTGAACATTATCATGCCTGTTTGTGTGGGAGTGTATTCCATCATCATAGACTTACTTGTTATAGGGACCCATCAAGTTCCTGCTTGGGGTGAGTACCTACCTCTTTCCCTATGTCCCTCACTACCTCATTTATGGAAAGCTTCAACTCACAGCCCTGTTCCTACCCATAGGCCGCCAGCACCCACCTTCAATCACTTGAAAGACTCCTCGACATGTACTGCAATATCGGGGAGAATCTCGCCAGCTTGGTGCATTATGAGGCAACCTTTGAGCGCAACGCACGCCTGGCATCCGTACTCGAGGATTACTACTCTGACGTGCTTAATTTCCATAAGGAGGCGCTTGCCGTGTTCGATCGACCGAGTATGTCATTCTGTTATCCTTCTCTACTTCGGGCCTCTATTCACTAACCTTTCGCAATTCTAGCATGGAAGGTGCTGGCCGATGCTGCCTGGAAAAGATTTGAATCGCAATTTGCTCTCATCCTCCATGCCCTAACAAGACGTAAGGAGCTTTTGAATAGCGAAAAGCTATCCGCTTCGCTTGACCAGATAATCAAGTTGCGAGACGATATCCAAGAAGTTTATACCAGCCAGAAGCAGGTAGCAGATAAGCAAGAAGAAGAGACGCACAAGGAGCGTAAGAGAGCAATCATGGGGAGGTTGTCTATCCCAGACTACCAGTCTGACTACCGATTTTTCATTGATTGCAGAGACGACTCAAACAACAAGCTGGGGACTTCTTCAGGAACGTGGATATTCGACAATCCCATATTTCAAGCCTGGCACCACGGTGATGCTTCTGTAAAACGAGTCCTCTACATATACGGAAGGCCAGGTGGAGGTATGATCTTCCCAGCGAGCTTTACACGCACCCCCAGTCCCCCGTCCCAAAACGCGAACAGAAAAAGGAGAATCATGCATTCAGCTGACGTTCGACTTAGGGAAATCAACGCTTATGGCCACGGTAATAGATCGGCTTCTGAATGATATGAGACCAGGTGTTGCTCTCGCTTACTTTTACTTTCGCCTCCAAAACGCAGACAAAGACAATTTCAACGGTCTGCTCCGAGCGCTTCTTGGCCAGCTCTACGATCGAGATCCCGTTCTAGCCACCCACATTGAAATGGAGACATCGAAGCATGATGGACTTCGCTCGCAAGTATTACAGGAGCTCGTAAGTACCGCAGTAGGAACCTATGCTACAACTTACCTCGTTCTAGACGGGCTGGATGAATGTGCAAATGACGAGGAAGAGAAGGCGATCAAATGGCTGCTGGCGCTCTGCAATCGTTCCCCTGGACTACGAATTCTTTTTTCGGGCCAGCGAGATGGCGTGCTAGACCATCTTCTCAGATCATCCAAGTCAGCGCATTCAATCCTCCTCGACACAGCACCTGGCTATGTTGGAATATCAAAGCCTATTGCCAAAGCCTTACAAGGGACATACAGACCGGATTTGAGAATAAGCTGGAACCATCACTGGAGCAAATGATAGTGGATCTAGTTTCTAGAAAAGCTGATGGTACGTCAAAGCCCCCTGACTGAGCAAAGCAATATCCAGAGATTTAGGGTAGACATTGATACATACCACAGGCATGTTTCTTTATGCAAAGCTAGTTCTCAAGCATCTTCTTGATCAATCGACTATCGCCGAACTAAAGCAAGAGTTGCAACCTGGGGTCTTCCTGGCGAGCTTAGAGGAAGCGTTAGTCAATCACTCCTTTCACATTAACATTACTTTCCTGGTGACCAGGGACAGGTGGCAAAAGATTTAACTAACACGCATTATCTGTAAGATACGAAAAATTGGAACATCGCTTGCAGAAGGACTCCTCAAGCGCCAAAAGCAAGTGGAAAGCAGCGATGAGAATCTTGGGCTATGTGGTCTTTTGCAAGCGGACCCTCTTTTGGAGGGATATACAGTCTCTCTTCTCTATCGACAAGTCAACTGGAGAAGTGGACTACGAAAGCCGTCTTGTCAAGAGCTACAAGCAGTTCTGTGGCTCTTTCCTGGACTCGCACACTGTCAACAAAGACTACACCGGCCCTGAGGACGAGGTCCACCTTGTACACAAAACAGCCCACGAGTAAGTACTTCGTCTACTACCTATGATACATTTCTTCTCTTCTCTCTCATCATAACTCTAACAGCCCATGTTGCAGATTCTTGATACGGAGAGAAATTGTGAACACCGCGCGAGTGCACTCGGAACTCTCAGTTTTTTGCTCCCAGTATCTTTTATCTCCACCCTTCGCGCCGGGGATTGCAGAGGATGAGATCATGTCATACGCTAGAAGGGGTTCGTACGCCTTACAAGACTACGCAGTGCAGTACTGGCTCGACCATCTCCGGGAAAGCATCAAGGCTTGCGGCACGCTACAGGGCGCTGGCTGTCAAACCGCCATTCAATGGGCTTATCTCTTCCTCCAATCGTATGAGACCATGCAAAGATGTCGACTCTTGGTGACAACGGCGATTTTCCAAGCGTGGCTCAAGTGGTCGACCGCATTCCGGAATTCGGTGGTGAGCGGAATCTTTACTTCAACATCGAAGGAAGAACTGAGACCATCTGACAGGCTATCGGAAAGTTGGACGAGCAGACACTCACCTCTGGAAAGACGAAGATTCCTCTTAGTCAGCTTCAAGGGCCGCTGAACGTGCAAAAATGTTTGAAACCGTGGTGCATTTTCTTCAAGGGCAATCTGCAGACTGCGGAAGCACGTGAAAAGCACATCAGTCGCCACGAGCGTCCGTTTCGTTGCCTGCTTGAAAGCTGTCTGATGTCCGCCGTTGGGTATAGTTCCTCTGCCGAACTCCAAAAGCACAATTCGAAGTACCACACACAGAGCAGTAATCGGAATCGCTTCCCGAAGCTTGCTAGAGGTTTCATGGATCTCATGTTGGCATCAAGAAGAGGAGATACGAATACTATAGATGACCTACTCGGGGCCTGAACACAAAAGGACGCGCGGCAAATGGTCAACGAAAAGGATAGATCAACAGGCGAAGCACCTCTTTACAATGCCGCCAAAAACGGACATGCTCAGGCGTGTGAAGCTCTCTTGCATTGGGGAGCGGATGCGAATGCGGTTGTTAAGCTGCTTCTCGATACTGGCAACCAGGATGGACAGACAGCGCTTTATATAGCGGCGCAGAATGGGCATAAGGCGGTTGTTAAGCTGCTTCTCGATACTGGCAAGGTTGACGCAGATGCTCAGGAGAAGAATAGATGGACAGCGCTGCATATGGCGGCAGAGAATGGGCATGAGGCGGTTGTTAAACTACTTCTCGATACTGGCAAGGTTAACGCAGGTGCTAAAGATGGGGATGAATGGACAGCGCTGCATATGGCGGCAGGGAATGGGCATGAGGCGGTTGTTAAGCTACTTCTCTATACTGGCAAGGTTGACGCAGATCCTAAGAACCGGTTTGGACAGACAGCGCTGCATTGGGCGGCAGCGAATAGGCATGAGCTGGTTGTTAAGCTGCTTCTCGATACTGGCAAGGTTGATGCAGGTGCTAAGGATAAGAATGGACAGACAGCGCTGCATATGGCGGCAAAGAATGGGTATGAGGCGGTTATTAAGCTACTCAGCCTTGCATCCTAAGAGGCAGGCTTGGAGGACAACTCCACCTCGAGTCAGCCTTTTACAATCTTTCCTTCTGCAAGAATTGATCTTGGTTTACTCCCCAATCTTTATTGTTTACTCCCTATTGCTTCCTATCGTATTGGGAGTCTCTCTGGTCGTCGTACATCTCAACAGCAACGCTGGAGGGACCGCAATGGCAATATCACGAAGAATGTATTTGCAGCAGTCAAAAGTGACAGAACCTTCTCATATATTCTGGCAAGCGCAGAGGGCTCTAGCAACAATGCCTCGCCTTATGCTCAAGCTTTCGGTCGATCTTTTCGGGTCCCAGATGGTCGATATTATGTCGTGGATGCGGGGTTTGATGTGCGGCAGGGAATCGTGGATTTGCAAGACTGGAGGAATGAAGAAAGGAGGCTTGAGAACTGAGGTCTTGGGTATCTAGATATAGATTTAGTTAGTTGGCCCATGCTATCAACGACATGATGACATACCTTGCTGGTCGAATTAGGCGAGCGCGCCTGGACCAGGCGAGGACTGCAGCTCGTTCAGCAATATCCTTATACAACTTCGCAAGTGTGTGACGAACGGCAGGTCTGATCTGCCTAAGTGGGATAGCTGAAGGATGATACTATCAGAAGACGTTCGGTGAAGCCAAAAGGTTCACAAGTATGGTAGCGTTATACTAGTCTCAGTGATGATGATCTATTGACTACTACAAAACTATCTAATCTCCAAGGTTCTCGGAGTTCTTATACGTGTCTTGTCCGTTCATGTAGACCGGCTCACTGGCGATGGTTACGGCAGGAAGATGTAGGAGGTACGTCAAGGCAGACAAGTAAAAAATCGGGCACGTGCATACTCTAAGTGGAGTTGCAGGCTGCCGGCTTCAGATCCAAGAGCTATGGTTGGTTTGTCGCTCTCAACGCTACCCCCGTTTCGCTGCCTGCAGCTCTCTCAAGCCAATTGACAAGAGCTGCCCCACATCCTGGTGCCTGAATGGGACGGTCGGATCTACCCGTAGCCTCTAAAAGGGTGTTGGGATGTTGCCGCTAATATTGGTACAGGACGCGTAGAAGTCATACCCAACTTGGCTAATCCTTATCTTATCATACAAGGCTGCACAAGTCGCAGTCCTGCCAATCCTAGTCAAGCCTGCACTATGGATAAGGTGTGAGAAGATTCTGGGCGTTTGCTGCACAGACCGCTAGTCCTTTGCCCTGCACCCTCTTTGACAGCGGTTCTGGCACTTCCCAGAATCCCCTCCTTTGCAGACCTTCCTCCTCTTTGTATCGCCAGCTCTATATAGCTAGCGATCCCTTCCAGCCTCAGTTAGCTAGATCCCTCAATCTACATCATTCCCATCATTCGTGATCCACCTCATATAAGGAATTGCTCTTTCGTTGTGGACAGCTAGAGCTGTATGAGATTCACGCAACGATTCGGCTGAGCGTACCCGTGAACAAACGCTTCCTCTTCAAACAAAGTAGCTTCTGGCTTTCTGTTGTTTTCTCGTTTGCTCCTAAACTTCCCCCGCCTCCTGATACCATATCACTTTGCGCTTCTGCCTCATGAAGAGTTGTCGCCTGTTAATCATAATAGCCACATTCACACTTTCGTTGATGACTATCAGGCACTAAATCACACGACACCAAACATCGTTATCCTCACCACCATAGCAACAGCACGACCCGTCAAATCATGAGACGTCGTCCTCATATCATGATAGGCATCTACACGTCCAGAAGGACTTCCCTCATTTCTTCCGGTGAGCTTACTCCCCTTCTGCATTCCTATCCGCCCTACTTCATCTAGTCATGGTTGGTCTATAGACAAGGACTAATGAAACATGCGTACAATATCTAGTGGTCCGAGTGAACCTCTCTCCCACTCCTCAGCGTTCCATGGGACTGAGGCTGAGAGCTTTCTCGACGTCGCGTACTGCTCGGGTTCCAACGACGGAAACTCGCGATGGCAAACAGAACAGCATCGGTGAAAACATGAGGAAACTCGCGTCACTCCAGCAGCTCAAGTCTGAGACTTCACTCYTGAGGCTTGAAGCTGCCCTCGAAGCAGGGAACAATCTCCTTCGAGAAATTAAATCTGCTTTTGCTGACGCAACTAGCGTTGTTGAGGTTGCTAAATGGGTCAAGCAGGCTGATGACCTCCAGGCACAGTCCCGCAAGCAAAGAACAGTTGTCGGTGTTGTCGGTAGCACCGGTGCTGGCAAGAGCTCCATGATAAATGSCGTTCTAGACGAGGAGAACCTGGTGCCGACGAATGGCATGCGCGCATGCACTGCCACGATCACCGAAATTCAGTAYAATGAAACGGAGGATGAGCAAGCGGCCTATAGGGCTGAAATCCATTTCATTCATGCGAATRRCTGGATCGGAGAACTTCAKGCTCTCCGCGAGGACCTCAAAGCACYAGGCGACGACATTGTTGGAGCAGAGCAGTTGGGCAGCGAGCCTCGAGCTGCTGTTGCCTATGACAAGATTAGATCTGTTTAYCCGCAGTTGAGTAAAGAGGATATTACAAAGCTTGAATTCTCTCCGGAAGCCCTGGCACAGCAGGCCCCCGTGAAGGATGTGCTTGGTACCGTCAAGGWGATTACGGCACCAACAAGSAGCGCGTTTACGGACCTTTTGYGRGAGTACATCGACTCCAAGGACCGAGTTCGGGGCCAGAARAACAACAGCGACCGGATGGAGTACTGGCCCTTGGTCAAGGTCGTACGGGTCTTTGTTAGATCACGCATCYTGGAGCCAGGATTAGTCTTGGTTGACTTGGTGAGCATCCTCATCTATTYGTTATGAGAAGCTTCCTGCTAATGAAGGAACAGCCTGGTCTGCATGATTCCAATGCCGCCAGATCCGCAGTGGCTGCCACGCACTTACAACAATGCACAGGCCTATGGGTTGTTGCCCCCATTACGCGTATTGTTGATGACAAGGTCGCACAAAATCTCCTTGGGATGTCTTTCAAGAGACAATTGCAGTTCGAYGGACTCTACTCAACTGTAACTGTCGTCTGCACCAAGACAGATGATATCTCGGTCACGGAGGCTTTGAGGTCCATGCCGAGGGAACATCCGATACATCTGGATTACGGGACCATGGCTATACTAAAGGAAGCCGAGGAGCGGCTGATCAAGGAGTGTTCTCTGGTCGATAAGCGCATTGAGGACCTCATTGTCCTTATTGATAGTCTTGATGAAGAGGTCGAGCAGCTGGAGCTTTCACTTGACTCCCAGAATGATGAAACCCTTATACACGGGACGGCGCATCAAGTCACAAGTACTTCCTCTTCCGGGGAAGACGGTCTCGATGATAGCGCCGGGTGCCAGGARAAAAGGGTTGATTCCAGAGAGGAAGCAATCCGGCGGCTGGCGTCTCTTCGAGCAGAGAAAAAAGCCCATCGTGCCGAGAAGAGTGATCTGCAARACAAAGCGAAATCCCTACGTGAGGATCTGGRCAAAACAAGGATGGAGATTGGGAGTCTCCAATCTGGCATCAAGAGCGCTTGTATTCAGTATCGCAACCAGTACTCGCGGCCGGTGATTCGGCAACAGTTTGCTGAAGGAYTCAAAGAGTATGAGTGACACACCAGCCAAACATAACCCAAGTTTGACAGGCYAACGAAGCTAACTCATTTYAGGCTTGATGAGGAGAGTCTTTCCACTCGGGGTGAAGACGGACACGGCAACTYCTACACGCCYAGAGATTATCAAGCAATCGCTGCCAGGCTTCCTGTTTTTTGCRTCTCGGGCCGTGCTTACCAGAAAATGTCYGGCATGCTCAGAAATGACGAGCYAACGACCGGATATCTATCCCTTGAGGAGACGGAGATCATAGCTTTGCAGGAGCATRCCCAAAGAACAGTCGCTAGTACACGCACCGATATCTGCCACTGGTATCTCACGAACCTCTATAGCCTTGTCACTGAACTAATGGTGCAGGTTCTCATCGCTGACAAACCACTTGACTTGGCGAAGGACTTGAAGGACGAAGAGCTTGATTTCCTAGAAAAATCTTTGAAAGAGCTGTCTGAGGTACGTTGACCATCCACCTCCCCTTAAGAAAAAGAATGCCACMATATCATCTCAGTTTTAGTGGTACATAATTCTRTRTGGTTTGCATTGATCGTAACATCAAGCCTTAGAAAATGCATTCCGCTATTGAAGAGGCAGTCAACAAGTGCGACCTTGCGATACGGGATGCCTTGGACGACAATCTTGACTCAGCTGCTGCTCGCGCATCCACGGCTGCGCCCAGAATAGCAACATCATGGGGAATTAGAAAATGCATTCCGCTATTGAAGAGGCAGTCAACAAGTGCGACCTTGCGATACGGGATGCCTTGGACGACAATCTTGACTCAGCTGCTGCTCGCGCATCCACGGCTGCGCCCAGAATAGCAACATCATGGGGAATGCCAAAGCGTGAGGGAGGCATTCCCTTTCCCACGTATCGAGCTACTTGCGTGCGAGAGTATGTGTTTTCAAGTCGCTTGGTTCTTGCTTTTTATATGTCACTAACAGCGAGATAGTGGCGAGTACACAGGACCTTCTGGCAGAACGGACTTCAATGAAGGCAAGTTCCGATACAAAGTCCGATTGTAGCCTGTTCATGTGTATAGCGTCAACTTTCTGACCTATTACAGACCTATGCCTGCCGTTAATGAAGCATATTGCCATGCCGTGGGAGCGCACCTTCTCCCACACAATCCCTCATATCATCCAGTCATTGGGCCAGGATCTGTCCCAATGTCTTTCTGAGTTTCAAGACCAGATGCACAGACGTCCACAGCTGAAGAACTCCGCGTCGTACGAATTGGTGAGCTGCCGAGTCAAGAACTATGCGGAGTCGCTGCAAAAGGCCGTGAAATTCAGTAAGCTTATTCAGTCTAATAATCAAAAAAAGGCGAATCGGTCTTTCAAGCCGGCAGTCTAGAAAGCCATGCAGAAAGCATATAACTTTTGCAAAGCAGAGAGTGGTATGTCAATCATCGATACTGAAACGAGACGAATGGATTCCGCTGACAAGTCATTGCGCTCTATGAAAAGGTGCTGGTTCGTTTGAGCGTATGAAGGGCTACATAGCCAAGCAAGTACGAAACGAGCAAAAAACAATGTTCAACTCAGCAGTCGGTGCTGCTCAGGACAGCCTTGAGGAGCTGCTCGATAAGCTTCAAAAAAGTATCAAGTTCGAAGTAGAGCTGGTAATTCGCCA
>RANY01001285.1:0-11664 GCA_009805235.1 Neurospora pannonica FGSC 7221
CAGTTCATGATTGACGGCTACGAGGACGACAAGGACACCAAGTCGAAGCGCCAGTTCATGATTGACGGCTACGAGGACGACAAGGACACCAAGTCGAAGCGCCAGTTCATGATTGACGGCTACGAGGACGACGAGGACACCAAGTCGAAGCGCCAGTTCATGATTGACGGCTACGAGGACGACAAGGACACCAAGTCGAAGCGCCAGTTCATGATTGACGGCTACGAGGAGGATGAGGATAGGGCCTAAGATGTAGCCAGCACCTTTCCAGGGCTAGTCTCATCACGGACATCACTTGATTTAGCAGGCAGCGCCTGTGCTATATGCATGTATCTTGTTCCCGGCAGATCATATCGACGACGCTGCTTCTATAGCTCAACCGTATCCTGCTCCCAAGCTCGGTGCCGATTAAAATGTCTAACGTTATGCGATGGAAGCCTTGTATGTCTGATTCGTAAGTCTTTCAGGTAGTCCAATTCCAAATACGCCCCTTGAATCGGGATTTGCGGGAATACGTTGTGTCATAGACTTGTACGTACGGACATATATGCAAGAGCGGAAGACAACGTACGAACGTATATGCAAGAGCGGAAGATAAGGCTGGAACCCCTGATTTCTCTCCAAAAGAGGAAGTGATCTACTTGAGCGTAACCTTGAGGCGCATGTTACCTCGAAGAGGGGTAACAACCAAGCGGAGTAACGGGGACAATCTCCGTGCCCGGGTGGGTCAAACGCGTAGACCCTTTGGATTCATGTTTTCATGAACATTCCAAGGTAAGTTACTCGTTCGAAATTCTGTTTAAGGAAGGCCCTCATTCTTCTTTTCGTTGCTAAGTGAGTGTTTATGCTGCTGCACGGTTCTTTCCCAACTCAGCCCAAGTTCTTCTACAGATAACGTTACTTAGCATCGTGTTTTACTAAGCGGCTCGCCTTGACAGAGCTAATCCGCCAGCTCACACCTCTGAATTCACACCCTGCTTATCATGTCTCAGGATGAAGGGAAGATGCCCGTAGACGCTCCTCCTCCGCAGCAGAAAGAAGAAGACGAGAAGAGCAGCGGCACTTACGAGGCGGGCTGTCATTGCGGTTATATCAAGTTTAGCGTCACCCTGACACCTGCGCTGCCCCTGTCCAAGGTGCTTAGCTGCAATTGCTCCGCGTGTACACGATTCGGTTATCTTCTCGTTTGTGAGTCGCTTTTTCTCCCCTCTCCCTCCTCCTCCAACATCCGTCTTGAGAAAAGCCGGGACAAGAGAGAGAGAGACACTAAAGCAGCGATATATCAGACCCCGAGGCCTCATCTATTACTTGGCATAATGACAGCCGCGTCCGCTGCAGTAACTACCGCTTCAACACAAAAGATAAGGATCAGATGTTCTGCAAGCACTGCGGGGCCAGCATCGGCATCGATTTCCGCGAGATCTACGCACCGAAGCACATTTATGGTATCAGTGTAAGGCCTTCCAGCCCCAGCTCTTTTTTTTTCTTTTTTCTTTTTTTTTTTTTTATCCCTCCGCTTCTTGTCTCTGGCATGAATGAAAGGGACACCTCGAACAAGAAAAGGACGTTTATACTATGATAGATTTCTAAAACGGAAGCTAATGACTAAAAAAAGGTTCGCACTTTCTACGACATCGATCTCGACTCCCTTACTTACCGCAAATTAGATGGACGCAACAAGGTTCCGCCAGCGGGGGATCTGTCCGGTCAGTATTGGGACGAGGAGGCGCATGAATTGAAATAAGGGTGATTCAACCTCCATCTGCAAATGGCCCAGTCAGAAATGGTGCCTTTCTTTAGCGAAGAAGGGGGGAGGGGGAGGAGAGAGAAACAGAGGGACATGGCGCAAGTGGCAGAAGCGTTGATGTCTACGTTCTTTAGTAGTTTGTAGCTACCTTATGTAATGCAAAGAAGAGACGGTCTATGCCACATACGACCATATAATCAGGTAGTTAATCAACTTTGCATTTTCCCTTCGTCTATACGCTGGGTATCCTCGGAGCTCCCCACACAAAGATTCTTGAAATGCACCAAACTGCCTCTATACGTACACTTATTCGTAGATCAGGCGCACACGAGCACACACCTTGCGCAGCCGCCGAAACCGGGCCAGCCCCTTCTGGCAGTAGACCTGCATCGAGTCCTCCCACAGCAGCTTCTCGACGTCGCGGCCGAAGCTGTCAATGAGTCAGCCGGGGTCGCCCCAAAGGCGCACGTACTTGCCCTGCTCGTCCGTCTCGACCATGCGCGAATTCCTGTCGAGGATGCGCGTGAAATCCGGGGGCGACGCCGTTATAGTGAAAAGACATGATGCGGCTGTCGTCGTGGTCCTTCAGCGCCAGCGTCAGGTTCCCGAAGGTGTCGAGGAATGTTGTGTCGGTGAGGAAATCTTGCTCTTCGACCATGGCCACCGTCTCATTCCGCTTGGACGGCGGCGGCGGCGGGTTGGCGCTCGGTCCGAGCTTCGCTTTGCGACTCTCGGAACTTTCCCTCGTCATCTTCGCGCAGCTGGATCAGGTCCGGGCGTGTAGCGTTGATGTCGGGCTTCCAGTCGATGCTAGGCCCTCTCCCGCGCATCTTACGGCACGTGCGGTTTGGCAGTCGTTCGCACATGTTTCGCAGTTCGGAGTCTTGTGTCTCCCCGCAACCGTTAGGATCTGCGTCAACCTTGCTAGTATCGAGAAGTAGCTTAACAACCGCCTTATGCCCATTCTGCGCCGCTATATGCAGCGCTGTCCATCCATTCCCATTCTTAGGATCTGCGTCAACCTTGCCAGTATCGAGAAGCAGCTTAACAACCGCCTCATGCCCATTCTGCGCCGCTATATGCAGCGCTGTCCATTCATCCCGGCCCTGAGGATCTGCGTCAACCTTGCCAGTATCGAGAAGCAGCTTAACAACCGCATTTGCATCCGCTCCCCAACGCAAGAGAGCTTCACACGCCTGAGCATGCCCGTTTTGGGCGGCAATGTAAAGAGGTGCTTCGCCCGTTGATTTATCCTTTTCGTTGACCATTTGCCGCGCGTCCTTTCGTGTTCGGGCCCCGAGTAGGTCATCTATAGTATTCGTATCTCCTCTTCTTGATGCCAACATGAGATCCATGAATTCGGGCTTCTCGTCCACGTCGTCAGCTAAGCTACCTCTAGCAAGCTTCGGGAAGCGATTCCGATTACTGCTCTGTGTGTGGTACTTCGAATTGTGCTTTTGGAGTTCGGCAGAGGAACTATACCCAACGGCGGACATCGGATAGTTTTCAAGCAGGCAACGAAACGGACGCTCGTGGCGACTGATGTGCTTTTCTCGTGCTTCCGCGGTCTGCAGATTGCCCTTGAAGAAAATGCACCACGGTTTCGAACATTTTTGCACGTTCAGCGGTCCTTGAAGCTAACTAAGAGGAATCTTCGTCTTTCCAGAGGTGAGTGTCTGCTCGTCCAACTTTCCGATAGCCTGTCAGATGGTCTCAGTTCTTCTTTCGATGTTGAAATAAAGATTCCGCTCACCACTGAATTCCAGAATGCGGTCGACCACTTGAGCCACGCTTGGAAAATCGCCGTTGTCACCAAGAGTTGACATCTTTGCATGGTCTCCGTACGATTGGAGGAAGAGATAAGCCCATTGAATGGCGGTTTGACAGCCAGCGCCCTGTAGCGTGCCGCAAGCCTTGATGCTTTCCCGGAGATGGTCGAGCCAGTACTGCGCTGCGTAGTCCTGTAAGGCGTATGAGCCCCTTCTAGCGTATGACATGACATCATCCTCCACTATCCCCGACGCGAAGGGTGGAGATAAAAGATACTGGGAGCAAAAAATTGAGAGTTCCGAGTGCACTCGCGCGATGTTCACAATTTCTCTCCGTATCAAGAATCTGCAACATGGGCTGTTAGAGTTATGATGAGAGAGAAGAGAAGAAATGTATCATAGGTAGTAGACGAAGTACTTACTCGCGGGCTGTTTCGTGTACAAGGTGGACCTCGTCCTCGGGGCCGGTGTAGTCTTTGTTGACAGTRTGCGAGTCCAGGAAAGAGCCACAGAGCTGYTTGTAGCTCTTGAYAGGACRGCGATCGTAGTCTACTTCTCCAGTTAACTGGTCGATRGAGAAGARAGACTGTATTTCYCTCCAAAAGAGGGTCCGCTTGCAACAGACCACATAGCTCAAAATTCTGATCGCTGCTTTCCACTTGCTTTTGGCCCTTGAGGAGTCCTTCTGCAAGCGATGYTCCAATTTTTCGTATCTGACAGATAATGCATGTTAGGTAAATCTTTTGCGAACTGCCCCTNTCCGCTTGCAACAGACCACATAGCTCAAAATTCTGATCGCTGCTTTCCACTTGCTTTTGGCCCTTGAGGAGTCCTTCTGCAAGCGATGYTCCAATTTTTCGTATCTGACAGATAATGCATGTTAGGTAAATCTTTTGCGAACTGCCCCTGGTCACYAGGAAAGTGRTGWTAATGTGAAARGAGTGATTGACTAACGCTTCCTCTAAGYTCGCCGGGAAGACCCCAGGTTGCAACTCTTGCTTTAGTTCGGCGATAGACGATAGGTYAAGAAGATGCTSGAGAACTAGCTTTGCATAGAGAAACATGCATGTGGTATGTATCAGTGTCTACCCCAAAACTCTGGATATTGCTTTGCTCAGTCAAGGGGTTTTGACGTACCATCAACTTTTCCTAAAACTAGATCTACTATCTTTTGCTCCAACGATGGTTCCAGCTCATTCTTAAATTCTGTCTGTATGTCCCTTGCAAGGCTTTGGCAATAGTCTTTGATATTTCCAATATGGCCAGGTGCTGTGTCGAGGAGAATTGAATGCGCTGACTTGGATGAACTGAGAAGATGGTCTAGTATGCTGTCTCGCTGGCCCGAAAAAAGAATTCGTAGCCCAAGGGAATGATTGCAGAGGGCCAGCAGCCATTCAATCGTTTTCTCTTCCTCCTCATTTGTACATTCATCCAGCCCGTCTAGCACGAGGTAAGTTGTAGGGTAGGTTCCTACTGCGGTACTGACGAGCTCCTTTAAAACTTTCGTACGAAGTCCATCATGCTTCGATGTCTCGATTTCAATGTGAGCGGATAGAACAGGATCTCGATCGTAGAGCTGTCCAAGAAGCGCTCAGAGCAGACTRTTGAAATTGTCTTTGTCTGCGTTTTGGCGGCGAAAGTAAAAGAAAGCGAGAGCGATACCTGGTTCTATGTCCTTCGAAAGCCGTTCTATTACCGTGGCCATGAGCGTTGATTTCCCTAAGTCAAACGTCAGCTTAATGCATGATTTCCCTTTATCTGTTAGCGTTTTGGGGCGGGAGACTAGGGGTGCGTGTAAAGTTCGCTGGGAAGATTGGTATACCTCTACCTGGCCTTCCGTGTATGTAGAGAACTTGCTTTCCAGAAGCATCACCGAGGTGCCAGGCCTGAAATATGGGATTGTCGAAAATCCACGTTCCTGAAGAAGTTCCCAGCTTGTCGTTTGAGTCGTCTCTGCAATCAATGAAGAATCGGTAGTCAGACTGGTAGTCTGGGATGGACAACCTCCCCATGATTGCTCTCTTCCGCTCCTTGTGCGTCTCTTCTTCTTGCTTATCTGCCACCTGCTTCTGCCTGGTGTTTACTTTGTGGATTTCGTCTCGCAACTTGATAATCTGGTCAAGAGAAGCGGATAGCTTTTCGCTGTTCAGAATCTCCTTACGTCTTGTTAGGGCCTGGAGGATGACAGCAAATTTCGATTCAAATCTTTTCCAAGCAGCATCGACCAGCATCTTCCATTCTAGAATTGCGAAGGGTTAGTGGTTTGAGGCCCGAATGGGAGAAGGATAAAAGAATGGCATACTCGGTCGATCAAATACAGCAAGCGCCTCCTTATGGAAATTAAGCACGTCCAAGTAATAATCCTCAAGAACGGGTCCGAGGCGTGTGTTGCGCTCGAAGGTTGCCTCATAGTGCACCAAGCCGGCGAGATTCTCTTCAATATCACTGTACATATCCAGGAGTCTGTCAAGCGATTGAAGGTGGGTGCTGGCAGCCTATAGGTAGGAACATGGCTGCGAGTTGAAGCTCTCCATAAATGAGGTAGTGAGGAATATGGGGGTAGAGATAAGTACTCACACCAAGCAGGAACTTAATAGGTTCCTGTAACAGATAAGTCTATTAGGATGGAATACAGTAACAAACAAACAGGCAGGATAATACTCACCCAAATATAGCATAGGAACACAGTCGTGTTAGTAAAGACCTTAATGACTTTGCCGAGCTCCTTCATAACCTCAAGAAAGGGTTCAAGACGCTTGAGATGGCGCATTTCCCCCTTTCTCTCTTGTTCAGCTTGAATCTTCTTCATCAACAAGTGAACATCGTGCTGTGAACAGTTGGAAAACTCCTGGGCACGTCTTGGCCCAATATCCCTTTCGAATCTGGCCAAGGCGCGTTTGAAGCTCTCTGATTGTGGCGGCATCGTGTTGACCCCTGAACCGGACACAAGTCGCTAGCCATCAGGCGAGAATGCCACTGAGCCAACGGCCCCGCTATGGCCTTCTAGGGTCTGGAGGCAGCTCCCCGACGCCGGATCCCAGATCTTGATTGCCTTGTCCCACGAACCGGACGCAAGCCGCTGGCCATCAGGCGAGAATGCCACTGAGAAGCGGTCAAGCGTTGAGAGCCTATTGTCTGATATTCCATCCCAGGTGTCTGAAGTGTACGAAAAGATCTTGAGCAGAAGCCAGGATGAAGTACAAACCGATATACTGCTCTGAATCATCCTCACCGCTGCACGGCCCCTGACTCTCGACGAGGCGAATGTTGCGTTGACGTTTAATGAAGCTACTGCAAGTGTGTTGGCTCACTCAAGCACCACCAAGGAAGAGACCACTTATCTGATCGAGGAGAATCGAGGCTTGTACCATTGTACCAACCTTGGCCATGATTGGGCAGTCACGGGTTAATGTTGGCGGGTCCCAGGCAGGCAACTGGGGCACTGGGCCAGAGTCACATGCTCTGTGCTATGCTCACCGTGCCGTGCCCAGACCGCACCACTTTCTAGCCTTCCAGACTCGCCAGTCTCTCCTTCTCTCGATAGCACAGACAACATAACAAAAACCCAACCGTATACACGCTTGCTCTCGTTGTTCGTGATCTCACAGTTAATCCCGTGACATCTGGAACACACAAGCACTTACAAAAGGAGAGTCAAGGGATGGAATAGTCTTGCTTCTTCGTAATGGAATACGTCATCTTAACAACCGTAGAAGGTTACCAGAATTTACAAAATTCCTATAAATTTGCCTATCCTCCCAGGCCCTTCTGGTGGCACGCTAGAAAAAGGAAATAGAGAGAAAGGAACTGAGAAAGACATAGAATACATTATATGTCTTGCGAGAAGCCAATAAACCAAACTAGTCCCGATTTGCTGCCGATGGATATCATCCATCCCTGGAGGTCACAACCAGACGGTCGGTAATTCGGTGGCAGCCAGAGTACGTTCTGGCCGTTGCAAGTAATCCAAGACCTATCCTATCCCAAGCCATAGCCATGAGTCTCTGGATTATCTAGTACAACTTGGTTTTCGGTAGTTTCTGTAGCTATTTTAATACGTTCAACGTTGGTACGTAGGTAACGATTAATATAGTCAAACGATATATAGGGCATTATAGTATTAGTATTAATCGTTTGGACGTAGCTCTCCGACGCCGCATCCCAGATAATCGTTTTGTCCCATGAATTGGATGCAAGCCGCTGGCCATTAGGCGAGAATGCCACTGAGATAACGACGTTGCAATGGCCTTTCCAGGTTTGGAGACAGCTCCCCGACGCCGCATCCCAGATCTTGATCGTGTGATCGCGCGCAGCGGATGCGAGCCGCTGGCCATCGGGCGAAAATGCCACTGAGCGAACCCAACCGCTATGGCCTTCCCAGGTTTGGAGACAGCTCCCCGATGCCGTATCCTAGATCTTGATAGTGCGATCGTCCGCACTGGACGCAAGCCGCTGGCCATCAGGCGAGAATGCCACTGAATAAACGTAATTGCTATGGCCTTTTAGGGTCTGGAGGCAGCTCCCCGACGCCGGATCCCAGATCTTGATCGTGTTATCCCACGAACCGGACATAAGCCGCTGGCCATCAGGCAAGAATGCCATTGAGCCAACGTCGCTGCTATGGCCTTCTAAGGTCTGGAGGCAGCTCCCTGACATTGGATCCAGATCTTGATTGTGTTGTCCCCTGAACTGGACGCAAGCCGCTGGCCATCAGGCGAGAATGCCACTGAGCTAACGTTGCCGCTATGGCCTTTTAGGGTCTGGAGGCAGCTCACCGACGCCGGATCCCAAATCTTGATCGTCTTGTCCGACGAACCGGACGCAAGCCGCTGGCTATCAGGCGAGAATGCTACTGAGGTAATGTAGCTGCTATGGCCTTCTAAGGTCTGGAGGCATGCATTCCAATCCAATTACAAGCTTTGATAACTGCGACTGAGCATTACCTCCCTATATCTTTAGTTAGACCAAGCTCCTAGTGCAGAGTTAGACTTGTACTTACTAGCAGGCCCTCGAGCTTTCTAATAGCAACAACGCCCGCAGGCATAGCTTGGAGTAGACTTAGAGCTTCCAGCCAGTAAAGGTACTTCGTCTTGAGGAATGTATAGACAGCCTCATCCCATAAAAGATGCCGTTTTGTGTTCGTGCCAGAAACCGAGTCACACAAGTGATCAACCCAGTAGACGCACGAGTACTGCACCATCGCTAGCGGGTCCGGATTTGGTACTTGGACCTTGTCGCTTGGAAATCCTGGTGCCCTTAAGTTGTATATATCGCGTCGCAGTGTTGTAGACATGGCTTCAAGTGACCTCAGGAAGATGATACAGTGCACATCTTCTTTCCCTTTAGGGAAGATCCAGTCAAAAGCCTCTTGAGAAGCTTGGTTGCCAGCTTTATCAGAGACATTGGAAACCAAAAAGTCCTGGGCTGATTGATGAATAAAATAGACGGTTTGTTCTCGTAAAGTTAGAAATGAACCGCAAAGCCCTATAATATCTTTTAGAGATTCAAGATTGTTGCAAATGGTATTGGGCAACTCGGCGAGAGAGGCTAGTTCTGGAAGGCTGATTGGCCGGCGAACAATTGCGATAACAGCAAGAATGTGCTTGCAGTAATCGGATTTATCGAACTAGGTCATATCCTCTCTCATCCGCGCATATAGAGCATTCAGTCCAGATGGAAACATGCGTAGCTTTTCTACGGCAAACCCTTTCTGGACTTTTTCAAGCGCTTGGCAGACCAACGCTACCCAAAGGAACGTATCTTGCGCGTTAGAGCACAGGTAGTCCTGAACGGTCTTTTTTGTCCTTGGATCATACTTCTTCAGCCCTGCTAGGTCATCCACCTTATGTAGGATAAATGCATTGACAGCCGCTGTGACGGATTCCGCATTTAGCTCTAGAGAGACCTTCACTTTATCTGCGGCTTTCTCCAACCGTTCCTCAATTTGCGGCCAATTACGGCTTGAGACAATCCACTTGACTCGAGATCCAGATTATGATTGCTGAGCAATTAAGTTGAGAAGCTGCGGCAGGTCTGTTATAACGCACTCGTCAAGCGCGTCAATGACTAGGTAGGTCGTTCGGAGGCTTGGGTCTCGTAGGATGTTGGTGAAGATTCTCGACAGGGCGTTCCACGTATTTGCATCTTTGAAGAGGCCTTCGCCTGCACGGTCATACTCCTTCCGCACGTGTGAGAGGACAGATGGCTGCTGCTCGATAAGCAGGTAGATCAGGCTGCGCAATATGGCGGCTGCATTGTTGATGCAAGGGTCGGTAGCCTGGCAGAAGAAGTAGGCCACATTGCAATGGCGCACGTCGGCAGTTTTGCCTTGATCCAGCTCATCGATAATGCCGCACAACAACATAGTCTTCCCTTTGCCGGGGTCGCCCTTAATCCATAGTAATTGATGCTGCGGGTAATCATGCCATCGCTGAAAGTCAGCGTTATCGAGGACCCAACGATACGAGTCTGGCAAAAGGCCGCCTTTGGTCTGTTCGATGAGGGTTTTATCGTAGCGAGGATCGGTAATGCGCAAGTCCTTTAAGCATTGCTGATCCTTCTCTGACATTGCATAGCGTCCTGGTCAGTCTTGATGAAGACGTGGTGAGGAATCAGTGTACTGACCTTGTTTCTCACGTTTGAGACGCTCACGTTCTTGATCAGTCCCAGAGCAAGGAGCTGTTGGATGTTAGCGCAAGCCCATACCGTCACCACCCGTAATGGAAACCTACCTTCATAGTAGTTGTAGTTGTATTGATCCCCGGCGGTGTTGTTGTTATACTGAGCCCCCGGGCTAGTATTGGCATTGGAGAAACCCGAACCAGAATTGTAGATAGACTAGGACCTTTTTATGTTGCAGGGATTAGGCTTCGGGATGTGCATAATACTTGCTTACAAGATCAAGCGAGTAGAATTCAAGGAGTTGATCGTCTCCCAATGTTCAAGGAGAAAGTTCTTGGTGAAGGTAGCTTTTGGCTTAAAGGACGTCGCTAATCCAACGAGAGAGAAAAGAATGTTTTGCGCCTTTCTAAGGCAGTGAAATAAGCTTTTGATAGCCGCCGTTGTCTAGCTTTGGCGAGCATTGGCAGTAAAAATGAGGAGAAGGAGTAGTTGGGACCAACGCCGAATGACTTTGCGAGGCTGTCAGTCTCTCGTGACTCTCAAAAAGCAATCCGTCACCCTTCGGTGTAACACACTCTCAGCTGAGTCGAGAGATAAGACCAGAGGCGGATTACGGGAACAAGGGTGGTGAGGGGCGAGAGTATTGACTAATTGAACTTCTTAGAAAGCGCCATCTTGGAAGTGGCACCTGCGTTGGATTGGTTGGCGACGAGATCTTATTATGGCAGCGACGTTCCAGCCTGCTCAATATACATACACGCAGGTCGTTCCCTCAGTGAGGGGGTAGGTCCTCCTCTCAGACAAAACTAGACGTGGAGGCAAGACTCCCCCAGCCCCTTCAATAAGATGAGATGGGTAGAGAGGTCCTTCTTGCTATCACTCCGGGGCTGTGGGACTTCACTGAATGGGCGCTTATGGACCCCCATTATGCGGTCCCGCATGTGAGGTCGGAGGTGTTGACGTTAAAACATATCAGAGCCATGGCGAAGACCGCGAAGAAGCTGAAACCGAAAGATCTAAAGGGTTCTGCAATAACTTTCTTCTGTTCCTCTGAAAGAGTCATTTTGAGAGAGGGCGTACTGGGAATTGCCGATTGTGTGGAAAATGGATGGGCAAAGAAGATGGTAAACAAGTGCAGATTATTGTAAACAGTCACAAAACAAGTAAACAAAGACCTATACCCAGACCAAAGGTGTGGCAGATCACGTGATTGCGCGAAAGAATCCCGGCTACAGTGAAACTTTGTTCTAAGCGCTAAGCTTTTGGGCCCGTTTTTTGAACCCGGAGTGGGCTCAGCCGACCTTCTAGGAGGCAGGCTAATGCAGGCAGGTTACGGCAGGAAGATGTAGGAGGTAGGTAAAGGCAGACAAGTGAAAAGTCGGGCACGTGCATACTCTAAGTGGAGTTGCAGGCTGCCAGCTTCGGATCCAAGAGCTGTGGTTGGTTAGGGTTAGGGTTAGGGTTAGGGTTAGGGTTAGGGTTAGGGTTAGGGTTAGGGTTAGGGTTAGGGTTAGGGTTAGGGTTAGC
>RANY01001287.1:0-15117 GCA_009805235.1 Neurospora pannonica FGSC 7221
GCCTAATGTTGTTGAGTGAGGTGCGCAAGCAATGAGTTTCTACTTTCTGTTTGGGGTGAAGGAGAGTTCAAGGAAAGATTGTTCCAAAGGAGACAGCTTAGCGAACTGCAAAACCTACCCAACGAAGACCTCATTAAGCTTCTGACACCCATTCAGCCCGAGGATGGTATATAGGGTAGTCTCATAAGGCTGGACATTGCGTTCAAAATAAGCAGTATCAACCGTAGCTGTATTATTTATTTTTTCTGCCAGTTTTTGTTCTTAATCAAGTCCCCCGTAGTACAGATAGCGGGACTCGGATCCCGAACACGCAAATCAGCACTGCAAATCTTATACGATAGGTGTCATAAACACCATCGTGAACGCAATTGATCTATAGAATCGCGTAATGAAAAGATGCTGAGGATGTGCTTGGTTGTGTTCGCCTTCTAGTGGAACAAATCCAGCTCCACCTTGGACGTTCGCTTCGGAAGCCGATAGTCCATTTATTGAAGTGTCGGGTGCATAGGCTGATCAAGGGTCTGATATTAATGTCATCAACTACAACCTGGCAGTCAAACTGGGTCTTCCCTTTCTTGACCTGGCTGAGGCTGGATACGGTGGCATGTCTCTAAAAACATCCGATAACAGGCGTTCACGGATGGTGTGGTATACAATGTTCAGGATTGATATTGAGTTGTTTGTCCAGAAGACGGGTTCTACGGTCTGTCCCATGGCAACCTCAAAAAGCTTGCCCATGGGGCCTCCACCAAAAAACGGAAATTAAACGCCACCCTTCTCCTTTCTTCATTCTTCCAGTCTTGCAAATCCACGATTCCCTGCCGTACGTCAAACCCCGCATCCACGACATAATATCGACTATCTGGGACGCGAAAAGATCGACCGAAAGCTTGAGCACAAAGCGAGGCATTGTTACTAAAGCCATCCGCACCTGCCAGAATATACGAGAAGGTTCTGTCACTTTTGACTGCTGCGGACACATTCTGCGTGATATTGCCATTGCGGTCCCTCCAGCGTTACTGTTGAGATGTACGACGACCAGGGGGACTCCCAATACGATAGGAAGAGCCGCCGGCAGGGTCCTGCGGGAAAAGCTGGTGGAGGATGGCACACAAGGCGTTGGTGCTGTGCATGCGGCGTTCATCTCCGTCCTTAAAAAAGAAATGGCAGACGGTCGAGGTCGTAACGTTCGTAGATAGCCGATGGTCATTTGCGCCGGGGTGCCGTTCCCCAAGAAGAGTTAGGAAGTCATCCTCGGCGATATCGTTATCAGCAACATCCTGATTCACCGCGACTTTCCAGAATCCTAACGGCAAAGTCATCTGGACAACCATAGGCAGTGGGGAGATGATCGTCCCCGCGAACGTGGAAGTCTACCTGATTTGGGGGAAGTGGAAGTGTGCTGCTGCAATGCCGTTGTCGTCGTTGTTAGCTTGAATATGGCTCGCATTTGGGATTGCGAAGAGTCGCTGCGCGATCCGGACCCCTCGTAGGAATTCGAGACGGAGACGCAGGGTAGGGGGGAAGTGGAAGTGTGCTGCTGCAATGCCGTTGTCGTCGTTGTTAGCTTGAATATGGCTCGCATTTGGGATTGCGAAGAGTCGCTGCGCGATCCGGACCCCTCGTAGGAATTCGAGACGGAGACGCAGGGTACCGTAGCGTGGCTCGTGGGTCGCATGTACTTCTATCGTAATGCAGTTCGTTGTGTCGGCCAGCCCGGCCGTTTCTCTCTCCCACGTCCTTTACAGCCCGCACCCACGCCCACCATGCCGCCAGCTAAGAGCATGACGGCCAACCCGGTCAAGGCATCGTGAATGCAATTGATCTATAGAATCGCGTAATGAAAAGAGGCTGAGGATGTACTTGGTTGTGGTCACCTTCTAGTAGAATAAATCCAACTCCGACAACTCGGACGTTCGTTTCGGAAGCCGATAGTCCGTTTATTGAAGTGTCGGGTGCTCCATAAGGTATTGAAGGTTCCCCTTATAACTCGTTTTATACGTAGGTACAAGAGAAAAGTTGGGACAGGTTCCTGTTCCGGGCTGAAAAATGGCGTTTGCTCGTTCTTTTCTCGCTCTCTTTAATTAATCAATCCTTCGAGAGGTGCTGAAATGTAGCGGATAGTGATTGTGGGGAACTATGTTTCTAGATATGGCGGTCAGAACCCTAACCCTAGAGCTGTCTGAGACAGCTCTAGGGTTAGGGTTCCTCAACCGCTTGGTTGATGTAGGTAGTTCACTGTAGTACGTGACTAATGTCACGGAATGCACTCGGGTGCCTCTTGCGGGACAAACTATATAAGACCACTTGAGCAACCAAATTGCTAGCTTCGGTTACTTGTATCCTTTTGCGGGGACACGGGCTGGTTAGTGTAGTGGTCTGCCACCGCCGTGACAACTAATACTAATGTTTGCTGAATTCGGTGAGGGTGGTAGGTAACGCTCTAAAATAGTTTAATTTAATTGTAATCAATTTCTAATATAAAAGGAAATAATTGTGAAAGCGTGATCCTACGAGTGATAAGACAACAAGACTAGAAGTCACAAATCAAAGTAATATCAAGTGTAAGGAGGAAAAGGAAGCTGGCAAACGAGGGCATCGCGGTTCTGGACATATAAGTCAGAACTGCCACTCGTCGCCGCCTTCCTAATCCGTACGGCTTATCGGTAAGAACATGAGCCTCATTCTATCCGATGTGTCATGGTGGCTTGTGCTGGGCTGCCATTGCCCAGTGCCCAGTCCTCTGGGAACCTGTCCAGCCATGCCATGACATCACCCCCCCCTTTGAAAGCAGGCTCAGCCCCAGAGCCGAAAGAAAAGAAGAGAAAAAAAATGAGATGATAGATGATTGTCAATCATGTGAAAGACATGTGAACCCATCGCAACGGTCGGTCCAATCTGTTGTGTTGCGATGAAAGAGAAGGGAAGAGAAATGCAAAGAACTCCATGCCAAGCATCGCGACCAAGGTTCTTCAATCTGGTTGTCGCGGCACAAAGTGTGCAAAAACATAAAAAAAACTTCCCCCAGTCGGACTCGAACAGACCGCTTCCCAGGTAGAGGACAGATGCCATCGGGCTCCGGTGTGCTCTTGTTATTGGAATGGGCTGTCACGCCATACCGCTGCACCACACAACCATTGCCACGGTCTGTGACAATGATCATACAACAACCTCCTTATCAATCACCTCTTCTTTATTGATCGTCGCAACCCTTTGCCTTTTGGCGATCCTTCAATAGGGAGGTTATCGTCCCCATGGTCTTTTGTCGTTGCTCCATTTCCCATCGCTTTGAGCCACAAGTGCAATCTCTTGGGTGGTCCTGGTTTGTCTGGGTGGGCATCGTGGTACTCTTTCAGTTTGCCTGCCGCATTCTTGAAGCCTCCAGCCTCATACCATGTTGGATCTGGATCCCATCCTTTCCAGTTTACCTGATACTTCAGATGGCCGTTGACGAGTCTGCAGGTCACGATTTCCTCCACTTCCCATTCTTCTTCGTCGTTGATGATTTCCCCTCCTGGGTTCTCGTTCGCTTGGCCGGGTAATGGATTGCCGGGATCCTTCCTCAATCGGTCGGCATGGAATACCTTCGAGCCCCGCCAGGTCGCCGGGACCTCCAGCTCGTACGAATGCCCAGCCATTGCTACGATTTTGTAGGGTATGCGAGTTAACGGGAAGTCGAGCTTGTCACTGGGTCTGTCGGTAGACCAGGTTTTCTTTATAATGAAGACCTTGTCGTTGACGCCAAAATCCGGTTCGCGGCGATGTCGGTTCGCCTGCTTCGTCTGCCGGTCCTGTGCTTTGTGAATTGCTTCCCTGGCCATGGACTGTACCCGTTCCAATCTTTGGGCCATCTGCTTGGCTTCTTCTCGAGACAGTCTTTCCCTTGGGGTCGCTTCTTCTTCCTCCTCAGGTTTTATCGCTTTAGTCCAGTCGATCGTAGGAATCACTCTTTCGTATCCGAACACCACCTCGCATGGCGACATGCCATCCAGGCTTTCGTGAGGCAATGTTCCTTGGATGAAGTCCAGCGCTGGGATCAGTTCTGACCAGTTGTCTTGATCGTGGGAAAGGTAGGGTCTCAACCGCTGGTCGATGTACTGATTCATGATCTCTGCTTGTCCGGCCGTTTGTGAGTGACCGGAGCTGCTGAGCTTCCACTTGATTCGTAGTAACCGGGCTAATTCCTGGGTGAAGTCCGAGACAAACTGGGGACCTCTGTCGCTCGTGACGTCTTGGGGGAGCCCCAGAATTCGATATGGCCCTTTGTAGTACAGTAAGGCTGCTTTCTTGCCTGTGACCGTGTCTTTGCATGGCATGCACCATGACAGTTTTGAGAACCGGTCGACGGCAACCAATACGTTATTGTACCCTTTGCTGTCCTTGGGCATAGATTTGAAGTCGACTACGATTGACTGCCACGCCCGGCAATCGGACTGGGGAGGCGTCGTCTGTAGTAAGCCAGGCGTTTTATCTCTGGGGACTTTTGAGGAACGACAAGTCCAGCAGTTATTGACGTAGCGGTCCACGTCTGCTACCATTCCTGGCCACCAATACCGTGGGCTGACAATCTGTCTTGCTTTGTTTCGTCCCGGGTGAGCCGTCAGTAGTGTATCGTGACTTTCTCTTATTATACGGGTCCTCAGGTTATCATCCTCCGG
Organism: Neurospora pannonica FGSC 7221; assembly: GCA_009805235.1. Taxonomy (NCBI): domain Eukaryota; kingdom Fungi; phylum Ascomycota; class Sordariomycetes; order Sordariales; family Sordariaceae; genus Neurospora; species Neurospora pannonica. The sequence goes on from RANY01001287.1 coordinate 4,659, forward strand.
GACGATAAGTTTGCCGTCATAGAGGGTCAGGCCCTGTGTGGCTGACAAGTGAGGATCCTTTCCCGACTCACCCGTCGTGTTAGTATTGGCTTTTGCCCGATAGATTGAGATGGACTCCGCGGTTCGGTTCGCGTGGAGCACTTGTTCGATCAGCAATTGGGTTTTGAGGTGGTGCTCTTCCTCCTCGTCCTCCACGGGCGCCACCTCTACCGTTTCTTGTTCGTACAACCGGGAGAAGAGAACCGCCAGCTCCGCAGTCGGTGTCTCTTCCTTGTCTCCGGCATAAACGAAGGCGCCATCTTGTGGTTTCAGGAGACGGAGGGTACGTTGGTCTTCCCGTCTCTCGATCATCGTCTTCACGTCTTCCATCTTTCGTGACAACGCATCAGCTGCCACATTGTCCTTCCCTGGGCGGTATACCATCTTGAAATTGTATTCGGATAGGAGCTCTGCCCATCCCGCTTGCCTGGAGTTTAGCAATTTCTTTGTGGAGAAGTATTCTAATGCCTGGTGATCCGTGACGACCGTAAAAGCCTCTGCCGTGCCCTTGAGTTCCGGGCGCCACAGTTTGATCCCTTTGATGACTGCCAGCAACTCCTTGTCATGGATGGGGTAGTTCAGTTCCGCTGGTGCCATGGTCTCGGAATAGAATGCCACTGGGTGCCAGTCCTCCTTCTCGTCACCCGGGACATTCGTCTTCTGTGACAACACTCCAGCGCACACTCCATCCGACGCGTCGGTCTCCATTCGGGTCTCGTGGCCGTATTTGTAATGTGTCAATACTGGTGCGTTCAGAAGCGCTCCCACAAAGTGCCTGACGTTCCGGTATTCAGCAACGACGATAGCGACAAGGTCTCCTTCGATGTCTGGATCTTTCAGATGAAGAATAAGCTACGACAAAATGCCGACCACTTTGAAGACGAAGCGGCCCGAATTGGAGAAGTGATGCTCCGCCTTGGAGGCGCAGTCGCAGATGGCATGCTACCATATCTTGATCCTGGCCACCCCCAATGCATTGAGACGGTCGACGAGCTCTTGGAACAACTGTGGAATGATTATCATGATCACGGAGCCAATGAGAAGGCTATCCTTGACTACGAGAGGCTCAAGATGAAGCCTTCCGACAAATTCCAGGACTTCAAAACAATCTTCGTGCGTCTGGCGGGACAGTGCCGCATCCCCAGAGAAATGTGGAAAGGCGATCTGCGCCGCAAGGTGATCAGGGAACTGAGAGTGCCAGCCGAAACCACCTACCTCAACCCCAACAAGGGCTTCGAATCTTACGCGCGACTCCTGCAATCCCTGGATCCCAGCATTCGCCGAGAAGAATGGAAGCCAAAGGAAAGGAGGACCACACCTCGGGACAGCAAGACCAAACCTTCCAAGCCGTTTACCCCTAAGTACCAGCGACCCACTTTCGAGGAAATGAAGAAGTTGAGCGCCGAGAATCGTTGTTTCAACTGTCGACAGGTCGGTCACCAGTCTACAGTCTGCCCTGAGAAAGCCAAGATCTCTTCCACCAACGCTCTCGAGGCAGAACTCAATGCCATTGCCGACCAGACTTGGGGTCCTCAGCCAAAGACTTCGACGGAACTTGCTGAGAGCCCAGAGAATTTGGCCAACGATGAGCAGGAGACCACCGACGGGGGATCGGGCTCTGGCTCTGACTCGGACTCCGACTCGGAAAACTAAAGTCCCAGGGACGAGTCTCCACCCTGGGAGAGGTATCGATTGGCAGCATAAAAGGGAAAGACGTCGAGATACAACAGATAAGCAAGACTCACCCAGACTTCGATCTGAGCAAATGTCTGGGAAGTGGCAAACAGTTTCTTATCAAATGTACCATAGTCAACAATGGACTGTCTATTACCACACACCGTGCACTCGTCGATACAGGAGCAGACGCTTATATTCTCGTAAACAAAAGATTCAACGCAAAACTGAAGAAATTGGGCCTGGACCGATGCAAAGACTTCTCCCCGGGTTACGTCACATCATACAAGAAATCACAGCCTGACTTGATCAACAGGGCACTGCAAGGGGCCATACAAGTTCAAGGCTTTCAATACAATAAACAGTGGATGTTGGTATTACCCAAGCTAAAGAAGGATATGATTTTGGGAAAGATGTGGTTAGCGGAGAACAATGTGCTCCCCGATTGCCGCACTGGGAAGCTAATCTTTCCCGAAAACGCTACACCACTGGTGAAAGACATGAAGAACATCTCGATGGACAAGCCCATGGAACCAAAAGCCGACCCAGCATTCCAACGAGACGTGGTGGAACGGGAAAAGGCGATGGAAAAAGAGGATAAACGACGTAGGGACGGAAAGGCTATATGGACAAGGATACAGGAGCTGGCAGCCGAATTGGACGAGGTGGACGCAGCAGCGGAGACTACTTTGTGGAAAGACGAGGTGCCAGACTACCGGCCAACGGAGATTCTACAAATCAAATCGTCAAGATCCTTGTCAGCGTCAGCGCAAACAAGAGCCCTACGTACGATGGAAAGGGAACTACACGATGACGGAGAGCAGCCACCTCCACCCCGGAAGATCAAGGAGGCCTCCATTCCCGAACCCTTTCCATTGAGAGACGCTCAAGGCCCATACAGACTGGAGCGCCAGTGGACCTGGACTAAGGTGCGCCCCATCGACTTGGCCATTGTCAACGCCACCATCTTCGAACACCACATCAAAAAGAACAAAGCCAAGCCGGAGGTAACGAGCTTGTATGAGATTGATGGTATCATTGAAGCAATGAAAAGCAGACGCCCAGGAACCAGGGACACGGCAGAAGACATGGCTGCGGTACTGGCGAAAGTGCCGACGGACTATCACCTGCCAGAGGAGCTGGAGGTGTTTAGTAAGGCCGAATCTAATACCCTCCCCAAGCACAAACCTGGTATGGATCACAAGATCGAATTCGAGGAGGGCCACCGGCCAGAAGAGTTGGGTATCAATCCCCTATACAGAATGACGCTTCGAGAGCTCGAGGAGTGTCGGAAATACATTACCGAAAACCTTCAAAAGGGATTCATCGAAGCCAGCTCGGCACCTTGGGCAGCCCCGGTATYGTTCGTCCCGAAGGCGAACGACTGCCTGAGATTTTGTGTTGATTACCGCAAACTCAACGCGATCTCAAAGAAGGACCGATACCCACTCCCTCTTATCGAAGAAACGTTAGCTCGCATTAGTGAGGCCAAAATCTTTACCAAGATCGACATTAGACAGGCATTTCACCGTATACGCATGGCACCAGGATACGAAGACCTTACAACGTTTAGGACGGGATTCGGGGCTTTCAAATACAATGTCCTACCTTTTGGTCTTTGCGGTGGGCCATCTTCCTCTTCCTCGTTAGAGAGGAAGAGGAGCAGGAAACTTAGACCAGACATTCTTTGCTAGCTGGAACACACTTGAGCTTCGCCCCAAAAAGACCTTGTTAAGTTTTTCCCTCGTGAACCCCTTTGTCTTGTGAACTGACCAGCAGATCTGCTCCTCACTGTGAGGAAGACTAACTTAGAGGGCGAAGCTTCGCTTCCCCTCTCCCTGGTGGTTGAATGGCTGTTGTTTGGTGACGAGGTCTCTCCTTCATTGGAAGTCCTGGCACAGAAACGGATACAGAGCTTGGAGCGCTCATCGAATCCGTCAGATACTCACTTAACCGGTTCGAGATTTGGACCGTTTCCATAAGGGAATTGTACAAGACGGACTTGAACAGGTTGCTTGGACCCCGTCTTGATGGACCCAGGACAGAGCGCGATGATCTGTACAGCGAGGTCTTGAGGCTACTGGACGAGCTTCACAGATCTCTCGGAGACTGTTCGTATATCAATGACCTCAGAAACTCATGTGTGACGATTCCCAGCTGACCATCACAGTGATGCAGATTTTGAATGGCACCCGGCAACAGCGAAGATGGGTCAAGAGTTCCATAAACACAGCACCAGATGATATGGATATAAGCTCTTCCGAAGATTCAGACAGTGAATTTGCAGACTACATCACAAAGAATGGGCTGGAAACCGCAGACTCGGAAACCGTCACCGAATCGAACGAACTATGTGGGTGTATTGGGGATACCATCACTAGTCTTATGAGGATAGCGATGCAAGTTGACGACTCAGTACTCCACTCCAAGTTTGATTTTTGTCGACTCAAGAATGCCGACTCTGTGGAACCAGATATGTACAAGGACCAGGGGGACAATACNGGTGGGTGTATTGGGGATACCATCACTAGTCTTATGAGGATAGCGATGCAAGTTGACGACTCAGTACTCCACTCCAAGTTTGATTTTTGTCGACTCAAGAATGCCGACTCTGTGGAACCAGATATGTACAAGGACCAGGGGGACTCCCAATACGATAGGAAGCAATAGGGAGTAAACAATAAAGATTRGGAAGTAACCAAGACCAAKTYKTGCAGGAGGAAAGATTGTGAAAGGCTGACTCGAGGTGAAGTTGTCCTCCAAGCCTGCCTCTTAGGATACAAGGCTGAGTAGCTTAACAACCGCCCCATGCCCATTCTCCGCCGCCATATGCAGCGCTGTGCATCCATTCCCATCCTTAGCATCTGCGTCAACCTTGCCAGTACTACATGTAGCCGAATAGAGGCCTTCAGATTGCACTATACAGCAAGAAGAATTAAGATGAGCCTAGCTACTCCATTCCGACACAGTAGCCAAGGACGACAGCGTGTCAGGATGCTCAGGCCCGAGGACTCGCTGCCGAGCCTCAACACAGTCTTGCATCAACGCTAGGGCATCTTTATGTCGACCTTGACTATTCCACGTGAAAGCAAGGTTGGCCATGCTCGTCAGCGTGTCGGGATGATCGGCCCCGAGCTTCGCCTTGCTCGTCTCCATCMCCTGCACCTCCAGCTTCTCGGCCTCCCCCCACCGGCCTTGGTTCCTGTACGTCGACGCCAGGTTGCCCATGCTCATCAGCGTGTGTGGGTGGTCGGCCCCGAGCTTCRCCTTGCGAGTCTCCATCACYTGCACMWMCAGCTTCTCGGCCTCCCCCCACCGGCCTTGGTTCCTGTACGTCGACGCCAGGTTGSCCATGCTCRTCAGCGTGTSTGGGTGGTCGGCCCCGAGCTTCGCCTTGCKCGTCTCCATCCACTGCACCTCCAGCTTCTCGGCCTCCCCCCACCGGCCTTGGYTCMTGTACGTCRWCRCCAGGTTGGCCATGCTCGTCAGCGTGTCGGGATGATCGGCCCCGAGCTTCGCCTTGCGAGTCTCTATCACCTGCATCTCCAGCTTCTCGGCCTCGTCCCACCGGCCTTGGTTCCAAAGCGTCGACGCCAGGTTGGCCATGCTCGTCAGCGTGTCGGGATGATCGGTCCCGAGCTTCGTCTTGAAAGTCTCTATCACCTGCATCTCCAGCTTCTCGGCCTCCCCCCACCGGCCTTGGTTCCTGTACGTCGACGCCAGGTTGGCCATGCTCGTCAGCGTCGAGGGATGGTCGGCCCCGAGCTTCGCCTTGCTCATCTCCATCACCTGCACCTCCAGCTTCTCGGCCTCCTCCCACCTGCCCTGGTTGCTGTACGTCGACGCCAGGTTGGCCATGCTCGTTAGCGTCGAGGGATGATCGGCCCCGAGCTTCGCCTTGCGAGTCTCCATCACCTGTACCTCCAGCTTCTCGGCCTCCTCCCACCGGCCCTGATTCCTGTACGTCGACGCCAGGTTGCTCATGCTCCTCAGCGTCGAGGGATGATCGGCCCCGAGCTTCGCCTTGCTCATCTCCATCACCTGCACCTCCAGCTTCTCAGCCTCCTCCCACCGGCCCTGATTCCTGTACGTCGACGCCAGGTTGCCCATGCTCGTCAGCGTGTCGGGATGATCGGCCCCGAGCTTCACCTTGCGAGTCTCCATCACCTGCACAAACAGCTTCTCGGCCTCCCCCCACCGGCCTTGGTTCCTGTACGTCGACGCCAGGTTGGCCATGCTCATCAGCGTGTGTGGGTGGTCGGCCCCGAGCTTCGYCTTGCTCRTCTCCATCACCTGCACCTCCAGCTTCTCGGCCTCCTTCCATAGTCCTTTATCCCGAAGCACTTCTGCATATAGCGACGTGCTAGCTAATGTTCGCTCGTCTTCTCTTCCCAGTATTTCCTGGCGGCTTCTCCTCGATTTACGAGCCATTTGCTCTGCCACATCATATCTACCCTGCAATTCTGCATACCATCCACCATTGTATAACAGCGTTGCCCATGCCTCCTCCAGTTTGCTCGGTCGGTAGTCTACGGCCCTCTCAACGTGTGGAAAGAGACGCTGACACGTCGCCCAGTTACTGTAGTCTCCGGGTGGGAACAGCGCGGCTATCCGTGACACAAACTGATGCTTAAATTCCTCCTCCCTCCCACAGGCCTTCAGCCACATCCTCGTCGACAGCTGTACGAGGCCGTGCATCTCGAACGTGTCTCCGCTCTTGCTTACAGTTACCAGACAAAAGTTTGTTAGCATTGCTACATTGTCTTGGAATCCGTTGTCCGTCTCGTCGTTGTTTATCTCGTCATCGCTACTGTTGGATTCCAAATCGTGCTGTACGTCGGATCTCCTCTCCTGTATTGCCCCGTCCATGTGAGGCGGCCTTAGCAATGGCTCCGGAATGCCTTGTCGGTCGAAGAAGCTCATGAGTGAGAGCAGATCTGCCGCCGAAGCTCTCTTAGAGCGGATATGTTCGAAGGATATCTGCCAGGTCGTAAGGATCGCATTCGAAGCCCCTCCCTCTCGCCGAAACTCGCCCTCGTCATGACCTAGAAGCCAGGCTCTCTTGCTTTCGCCCTTGCGAAACTCGGCCAAATACTTTTCGACCGAGCTCCATGGCGACATTCTCTGAATGTAGGCCGCCGCCTGGCTGATAGCTAGTGGAACGTATTCCAGCGCCCGTACAAGCTCCTCTGCTGAATCCTTGTCCGAGAGCAAGCTTAATTTCCTCTCCAGGAGCAACAGAGCATCATTCTGCGCCATTGGCCCGATCTTGATTGTATTCTTGTATCCCCCTACTAGCCTATAAGCTAGATCCTTATTGCGTGTTGTGACGAGAAGAGACCCGTTTGGGCTCTGCGGAAGATAGGCAGCTAGCGGACGTCGTTCAGGGTTATTGCCAGCGCCGAAGAACACGTCGACGTCGTCGGCGCTGTCGAGGATTACGATCCATCGGCGGTTTCGCTCGTTCGACAGCCAGCTATGCACAAGCTGCGGTACATCGGCCTTCGGCTGCCTCCTGCCTGGTAGCTTCACGGCATCGGCGATCGCCTTCAACCCTTCCTCAACGCGTGCTTGTGTGCCGGCATGGACCCAGAACACCCATCTGTCAGGCTCCTTCGCCGCTGTTCGGTGCGCGTATTCGATAGCCAGTTGCGACTCGCCCACGCCACCGAGGCCCACTAGGGCCACACGGCCGGCCGGCTCCGAGCATCGTTGGTCGATCTGGTCGAGAATGTCTCCACGGTTGACAAAATCAGGGTCGCGGGAGAAAGGAATGGTCGCGAACGGCGGCGGCGGCGTTTCCAGTCGCTCTAAAATGGTCAGCGGGGTGTCCCTCGGCTCGAGCGGCGGTAATCTTACCATGCGAAGAGTCGGAAACCCTAGCAAAGACGACATATCTCTCCATAACCGCCTTCGCTACTGACGCCGCGGTTGCCGCAGCATAACTCTGCCATCCTTTATTTTTGTGGCTATCAGCATAGTCATACACGCCCTTAATCACGATGCATGGCAGCTCATCCCATACGCCTGCTCCTTCCATCTCGAAAGCAATCACTCCTGTCTGCTTGGCGATCTGATCACGGTGCTCGCCAGACCGAATAACGCTATCTCCAGATCCGATCGTACCAATGAAGAAGACGACACCCCTGGCATCCGAGTCGGCATGGGGATTATTTGAGGCTGACTCCAAGTGTTCTCTCTATACAACGCAGCTTATATCACATTTTAATTCTTTGCAAGACAACGTAAGAGACTCATCGCAAGCGGGATCCGAGTTGCTGTGACAGTTCTTACACGTTCTGCACCCGGAATCAGGAGTATGCTTGTGTCGGTACCAGGCAGGGAAGAGGAGGTCGTTGGCTGCTCCTGGGTACTTGTAGCTGGTATGCCTGCCTCTTCGCTTCCGTTTGGCTTCTTCTTCGCTCTTTGTCTGAAGAGCTTTGAGGAAGTCACCCGCCCGTTTCTCGATATGTTCGCGGTCGATGTTCGTATCAAGCTTGATCAGGATGTTGCGAACGGTCTTGTTTGGTCTTCCAAGACTGTCATGGACGGTGTCTTTGCGGACGAAGCGATCCGGAAGCGCTCTTCCAAGGTCATACTAGACCACGCAGTTGCTTATAATCACGTCGCCGAGGACAATAGGGTCCCTTTCCGATCCTGCGAATGGGACCGCCCCGCAAATGCCCACCAAAAGGGCCAGTGACACTCGCGGATAGCTCGATCGAAGACTTGCAGCTGCGCTGGCAGCGCTCGCTTTTCCCATGTTGGGCAGAAGGACAAGGACGACATTGCACTTCCCCATCCGACCTGTCGTGTATATGTTCGGGTCTCCGTCGACTTTGCCATACTGATCGCCGTCTTCATCCCACAGCTTATCGATAAGAAGGCATACGGCGTCGAATTCGAGACGGAGCGCGCATATTATCGCAACTTCGAAGTCGCTGCGCCCGTTGGGACGGGTGAGGCTCTGAGGCCGTTGACTTGATGATGCATCCATGGGCTGCTGTGACTGCCTTCTCTTTCACAGGATAATGTCAGAATATTCACCGATGGAATGAACGTCGTTGTGGATCAGTCAGTCTCCAAGAGGGGTACGGTGGACTTGGACAGGCTAGTTCACCGTGTAAGGAAATGGGAAGAGGCTTTGCGGGAGGAGGAGAGTGAGATTGTTGTTATTTTAACGTCTACTTCCACCCTCCGTAGGGCATGAGAGAATCAGTCGGTCTCCATGTATGGCTCATTCTCATGCAAGTGTACTGGCCAATTACGTGGTTTTATAGTTGAGCTAACCATGTTGAGGCGTTCGTCTGACAGCCCTTCTCAAGCTATAATTGGCGGCACAGCGCGGGGTTAAATCCCGTTTCAGGGAAAACGTGCGGCAGCACATCATGGAGTTGGGCTGCGACTGCGTGTTGGGCACTTCACGATGGCAAGTCGTGGGGCCTGGTTTTGATGGCTAATATACGTTGGCGCGCACATTCTGCTCACTCCTTTCTCGTCTAAGAACACATCTTGCACTTAATCAACGGTGCGATGTCCAATCCATCTTCCTCCTACAACCAAAAGTTTTGGCGCCAAGTGTTAGTATTAACGCTTGGTTGCCCGCAAACCCCTTAACACCATCCAAATCGCCGTTTTCACGGTCGATATCCCAACAACCACAACTACAAAATGTCTACGCCTTCGCCCCTTGGGGCCTCCAAAACAACGCCGCCGGTCATTTAGCAGCGCGAGCGCACCCTCTACGGCCATGCCACTCAAAGCATTTTGTGCATTGGTCTAGTGGGCGGCGTTTCTGGACGAGGCGGCTAATGTTGCTGACGTCAAAAAGACGGAAAGGAGAGACAGGCCTTTCAAAGGAGATGAGCCAGGTTGCGTATGCTTCGCCAGGATGGTAGTACTGGGAGGAACGGAGGGCGACAGGCTCTTGGCCGGTTTGGACGAGGACCTCGTTCTTGATGGCAGTGGTAGTATTGACAGGGACCATACCGATCCGCATCGTCATGGGCACATTCTGGACGGCGTAGGTGACCCATTTCTTGGGCACTTCGACTTGGGCGCAGCCAAACCGGGCACCAATCTCATCTTTGTGGGCCAGAAGAGTCTGTCGGACAGCGTCATTCTTGGGCACGAGGGCAAAACCAGAGGGGACCTTGTGGCAACCAGGGATGTCAGCAGGGGCGAGGCTGAGAAGAGACTAAACCTCTTTGCGAATAGCGAAGGCGTCGTTGTTGGTGAAAGGGAGTCCTTATCTAGTCGAAGAAAGACGCGGCCGTCACTTTGGGGTAAGGCAGCCTTGCGGGTGAAGCTGGAGTGGGAGCTGGAAGCAGAGCGGGAGGCAGAGGTGGAATCCGCACCGCGGGCGGCTGCTTCGGCGAAGGAAATGGACCCCTTTCCCTTGCTGGTATGGGAAGTAGAGACCTTCTTGCTTGTTGAGGCAGTAGAGTCCGAAGGAGGCGAGGGAGGAGAAGCAGAACTTTTCTGYAGGGCGGCGGTGATGGTYCGTGCGAGGCGGTCKGCTTCACGTGCGTGAGCGGGCGAGACGACGGAGAAGCGRGCGAGTTCGGTGTCRAGGGCGGCRGCGAAGGAGCGGTAGACCTCCGCTTTGGCGAGAACTTCGGAGATGAGGGTCTCAGCGTAGGACGTGATGGGGCCGGAAGCAGCAGGGGTGGCGGTGGTGGCGTGGGTGGGACGGACTTCCTCGTCCGCAGTCCGGGCTCTCTTGGCCGACTGCGCCGTCGTGGAG
>RANY01000131.1:0-52677 GCA_009805235.1 Neurospora pannonica FGSC 7221
CCTCGGAGGCGGCTACGGTGGCGCGCACCAAGGTCCTGCTGGCGGCGGCATCCAGGGAGCCGGTCAGGGTCAGAACGGTGGTGGCCGCTTCGGTGGTCAGAACCAAAACCAAAACCAAAACAACGGCGGGTTTCCGGGTGTCAACAACAACAAGAACAACAACCACAACCACAACAACAACAACGTGGGTAACCATCCAGGTGGTGGTCAAGGTGGTCAAGGTGCTCAAGGCTTCAACAATGGCGCCCAGCAGCAGGGGCAGTTTGGTAACCAGAACGGACCCATACCTGGTGGTCCTGGTGGTCCTGGTGGTCCTGGTGGTCCTGGTGGACGTCGCCGTCTTCAGGGCTTTCAGAATCCTTATGCGAATCGTCATCATGGCTAAGCTACTCGAGGGTATGATGGTCGGTTGTTCTACCAGGTGTGCTGATTTACAGCAAAGGTTTGTTGCGAAAGGTTCACCTTTGAATACTCACCGTTCCTTATTCTTTTTGGACAGTTAAGGGTCATGACCCGAGGGTGGAGTGGAAAGGTTTACGGCAAAGACATCTTGTCCTTCATTGTAAGGTGCGAAAACTGGTGCTCGGAAATAAATGTTTGGGCAGCGTGTACTTTAGACTTGCTGGAGGTGATGATAGTGGCCTTGTATGGTCATGGTAGTAACATGGTGTACAATGGAAGAAAGCATCATATGGCTTGTGTTATTCCCGCCGTGTTCGAAGAACTCGCGATGTTATGGGTTCAAATGCAATCCAACTCCTCTTCACTTGGGAAGATACCTTTTCATGCCCATCGCTTTCATTGAATAGATACCTCTATGTTACACAATTACATGGTACAGATCTCGGAACTAATACACAGACTTTAGGGTCTTTCGAGTACCTATCAGGAAAGAAAGACACTACATGATAATTTCTAGTCAGCGTTTCAGAGCCGATGGATATCTCTTCTGCAGTCAGCTCTAAATTCATATGGGTGATGATTACACGATTATTTTCACCCGAAATTTCACGTGTAAGGTCTTTTGCTGAGTTTTTTACTCACAGATCTCGCAGGGATGGAGGACTGCTTTAACCTCGACACTCAATTAACACTCGAATAGTCCCCGTAAAGCTGGAACCGTATCGCTTTCACAACATCTGGGCCGACTATAATGATGTTGCTGTTTTACCGGTCTTCTTTCCCCCCTCTGGTTCCAAACCATACGAGGGCTAAAACCCATGTTGAGAAGCCAAAAGCCACCAAGATCTTTCAGTTTCATCATTCGTCAACAGATATGCAGAAGGATAATCTTCCTTCATGTAAGGCAATGACAAAGACGTTGATCAACGCCCATATTCTGTCGTCATAGTCCGATACAAGTTTGGTGGTCAGTACGAAGTACACTACTACCGCAGGAACGCGCGGGATCGCACGGGTGATTTACACATCAGGTTGCAAATCACCGAACATCACAGGACAGTTACAGGTGGTAGGGTAAGGTAAGATTGACAGATTGACACTCAAACGGGCAAGTGAGTATGTAGTGTAGTGGTCGACAAGCAACGGCCACAAGTGAGGTGATAAGACCGAACGGGGAAACGGGAGAGGCTTCGACTTGGATGAATACGAGATCGATCGAAACGGATCAGAAGATCGATAATTGTTACTTTCCACTTTTCGTTTTCGAGCAAATAGGCACTCACTAGGTAGTTCCGGTATTGATGTTGTTGGATCTAGATTCTCCATTTTTCTTGGTTTATTCATGCGAAGCGTGTGTATTTTCCACTATTCGGAGGTAGAGCCGTAGTTGTATGGAAGGTAGGTAAACTGCTCGGAATGGTTGGCGTTTGGTTGAATGATCGGCTGGCCAGACCCAGCCTTGCACTTCCAACCTGCGTGCTGGACGTACCTGCCAGGGCTCAAGCAGGTAGGAAATTTGTCCAATAAGGGAAGTGACGTTGTAGATCCTTTTTTTCACCCCTCCATCCATCCATCCGCACGACCGCACCTTCCAGTTGTTCAACGACCACCCACCAATTTGGAGAGTTCCATGGAAGTTACGATTTGGGGTCGGTGGTCATTCCGATATCACGATCACATGCGATTGTCATCCCGTGCAGCTTGAAAGTCTCATCAGATTGGGCTCGCCAGTTACGGGAACACCAACTGCTGACGACTGACAACGGCAGCAACAGCGGCAGCGGAACGGCAACGGCAACGGCAAATAGTTTCAGCGGGAGGTGGAAGCGGTATACGTAAAATCTGGTATCGTATGCATGTTTACGGGGAAAGATATCGTGATATATCTGTTGTTTCCCCTCAAAAGGCCTCAAAAAGTGACAGCAAGTGATCAAGATGTGATTCGGCTAAGGTGACTCAATCAGGAACGAGGCGCTTGCAGGTGGCATAGTGAGGATGTAAGAATTGAAAACGTCCCCGAAAGGCAGGGAGAGGTCATCTCGGGAGGTCGGTAGCGAGGAAAGCAGGATGAATCACGGGAACAGAAAGGTTTAAGGTACTCGGTGAGTGAGTCGTGTTGAAGTCTGGAGAAAGGAAAGGCTGACGGACTATTCACCTAGATACATCATCACGTTGCTATACTTGAGTTGATTCTCTTTATTATCCATATGTGTACTTTGCTGCTTGAGAGACTGTCTGGGAATCTCTCAAAAGCATAGCGGTATGTTTCCGAAGGTCATTATAAGGCAGAGAAGTAGGCAACCGACAAAGCGCGGGTATCTCACTCATATGTGAGCGGACCCCCACGCTGGACAAGGAGAACAATGGGCGGTATGGGGTAATAAGCAAGCATATGATTTCTCGGAGACAAAGCCGTTGTTGACAGTGATAGGTCAAGGTACATGGTGATATGATGGAAACAGATCGATATAAGACAAGGAAGCTGGCACAGAGTGAAGGCGGGAAGCAAAGCCAAAAGGTTTTCTTGCTAGTGTACTGTACCCCAGACATTCGGTAAAGGAAGAAGCAAAGCGGCAGCTGCCGCCGTCCGAACTGGTGTATGATGAGATGTGATATAAATCGTGATCCTGACTTGGAAAGGAATACCGGAGGGGTGGGGGTTTGCTAAGATGGAAAACATGCCCGGGATTCTTACTAGTGCCATGTACCGGGTATAAGCATCATCCCCAGATGGTAAACTCGGCCGAAACTACTACCTTGGGTATGCTGGTGATGGCATATGTATACATCTATACATATGCATGTGGTTTTCAAACGTGGACATGGAGAACCGGGATGGAAAGGGAGAGCAGGAGCTGTGAACTCCCATGTGTCCGGATTTGCTTGACTAGACGGTGGTCTAGAGGTAGGGTTGAGCATTGGTGCCAACAACAGAAAGTCGGCGGCGATGATGGTGATAGTGATGATGGTGATGGTGGGGCGGATGTCTGCTTCCTTCACAAGGTTTGTTGTGTGGTTGCTTTCCGCGGCTGCTTCCCTTCTGGAGGTGTCAACAGCCGCAACACGTCGATAGTGCGGGGGATCATCACGGGACTTGCAAAAGAGAGGCAGGGGGGAACAGGGGCATCTGAATGGAAGGTCTCATTGAGTTCCTTGTATGGGCATGTCCGTTCGAGGATACTCTATTGGGCTGGATATACGTACTGTGTATCACATGCTTAGTGGATGGTTGTATGGATGGAGGGAGAATATGGGGGAAGTAAAGTTATAGGGGGATGCTATGTTGACAGAAGAAACAAATCTTGGGGGGTTTTCCTAGGTTAATTGGTTCTTTTCTTTGTGGGATTTCGACTAGTTTTCAACTTGTGTTTCAGACAAGCTGGGTCTGAGGGAAGATGATGGCTGTACCGTAACTGGTATGGATTTGGATGTACACCATGAATAAGCACTTGCAAAGCGTTGCTGCCGGATGCGAGTTTTTCAACGGCCTACCTGACCATCGACTTACATCATGAGGCTTGCCGTTTGTTCTTCCTGTCAGATGGCTTCCGGCCATGCATCTTTGTCTGAGACAACGGGAACTGTTGAGGTTGGATCTGCTGCCCCCCCCCCYCTCTTCTTTTTTTTTTTCCCCTTTTGTTTACCAACAGAAAGCACAACTATTCTCGGGTTTCTTCGTTGTCTTGTTCTTACGTAGTTCCTGTGTATTGGCGGTAGTAGCATCATACCTAGCTCACACGCATCCAGCCACACGCTCATTGGGTGACATGTTGCATTCAAAATCAATGTCTGATATGCTTATACATACGGTAAGGCTGCTACCGGGACGATACCCGTCCATTGAGTTGTCGAGGTCCAGATGACGGCGTACACCTTTACGTATTATATGTGGTAGATGGGCTGCATAGAACATCAGTTGTACTACCAACACATCTTGTCCCTACATATGTAAGGACTCGGGCTAAGGTCGATGTGCTCGGAGGCCAGAACCACCAGACTGATATCCGGAGCAGTATGCCCTGTCGATCCTTCGGAAAACATCAGAAGGGAGCGTTCGGCATAGAAATAAGCCGAGTTTGTTGATCTAACTCCATTTAGGTTCGGCAGCATTGGTGACGAGGCGTGGTAGGTTCAAGTGAGCTTTCTTGTTGATGCATCCGTACCCAAATTGAAAGATTCCAGGGTGACGAATGGGAGCAGGGTAAGGGTTGACGGGCCGGGAAGAGATTCCGTTGAGTCCTTATCGTGACTCTATGCACCATGGAAATGTTCTTCTCCTCCTCCTCCAAGAACCCCTTGAAACCCAGATTTTGATGGGCCACCGGTCCCCGTCCCAGTCCATGGATGGATCTGAGACGAGGAGGGGAGAACAGAATATGGTATTCTGCACTTTCTGATGCAGGAATAGAGTGCTCAACTGCCCAGCAAACAAGTACCTTACCGCAAAGAAGCGCAGTGTGATAGGCGGCTGGATAAGTACGGTTGCGGTGTTGTAGAGAAGCAGTGAATCTGTTGGCCACTATCTCGACGTGTAGCACATGGTAAAGTGTCATGTAGGTAGCAATTCGGACCCGAGCTTCGATGTTACAAACTTATCGCCGTGCTACATATCCGTCGGGTCGAGGCCATCGGAGAGGAGTTCGTTCGATATTACCGGACAGGGCGATAGCCGGGGATCTGATAGCGTGCTTTTTTGGTCAAGAGACGGGAATGGAAGCCCATCTGAATTGTCTCCCACAGCTTCGACTTGGGAGGGTGTCGACTGAGGATCCCGTTCCGGGGTCCACACCCTGACCGGTTGCTTTAGCCCTGCGTCGCTATGCATAATCGTGTTTTGTCGGTGAAGAAGCTCTTTGAAGTCAAGGCATATGAAAGCTTCCTTTCTCGTAGCTTCTCAACATTTGAGTGTCATGGCGGATTCGGCAGTTAAAAATTTTCTTCCCCTTTTCATCCGTATGGTTGTCAGTAAAAGCTTAATGGGAAAGATGGGGATCCTCCGGAAAGGCTAATACTGCGTAGTGTTTAGTCTGGTTTGACCTACGTTAGTGCCATGCCGCCCAGGGGTTCGGGATTTAGGCGAGTCGGCGAAGGCAGAGAACGTAGCAATGGAAAGTATTATTTCGATGTAGTTTCTGCATTCCACGACGCCAAGGTGGTTGGGTTTCGAAACACGTTGATTTCTAAACGGATTTGCTGACGGCGGACCGGAAGACGGACAGTCAGCATGTGTGAGCATTATACCCTGCATTTTGCCCTGGATTTCCTGCCAGCAGGCCTTGGGTGTTTTGGGTAGTCCTGAACAGGACGACGAGGACGGCCCATTTTAGTTGGTTGCTAGGCCTGGCCGCATAAAAGAATCATCGCTCGGGCATGATTCCGTGATGCGAGGTTTTTTCCTGCCGCCGTCGAGGTCCATCTTCTCCCTGCACTGATAGTAGTAGTGGGCCTAGGTTTCCCTTCTCACCTTTCCCTCCTTGGCCTTAGGCTTCGTTAATTCATAGAAAATTCCAGGCCAGTGTTACTGATGGGATACATGTCGGAGCGTCAGTTAAGGAGTCTGAGAAGATGACACTCGAGGAACTCATGGCATAACTTACCGAGGAAGTTGAAAGAGATCACGTCATATTTTGCGAAAGTCGAGTGAAGCCCTCTTTCCTCCATGGCACACGGCAACCCATAGTTCCTTCCAGTTTGCCGGTGTCTTGATATGAGGAGCTTTGGCAAGAGCTTGACTCTTGTCCCGCACCGGCTAAGAAGGAAATTCAGTATATCAAGACGATGGCAGCCGTGCCGGGAAAGAGCTTCCGGGAGCTTCACGCCGTGTGTCAAACGAGGAAACCACATGGATCTCCCGGTGACCGGCCCGTACGGCTCCGTCGGCGGAAGTCCCCATCCCGTCTTCTCCCGTTTGTCCCGCCGTCCGGATACTCTCATACCCTCGTCTCCCCAGTTTGCTGTTGTAGCACACGGACGAACGGGCAGAAACATCTCACACCCAGTCGAACTACCATGCGCTTCCCAGACAGTCGGTGGTCACATAGCACCACATGCTATCTCGATATAGTGCGCACGCGCGTTACGCACGACAAAAAGGCGCGAGTTTCCGCGAAAGCATAGGTAGTGAGTTCATGTTCTGAGCCCAAGCCAGGCAGTAAGGCAGTCTTGCTTCTGAGTCGTTTTGTCTCTGTTGAATCGTCTGGCAAAGACTTGTCGATATGTTCCTGAAGCTAGCATTGTGGTAGCGCAGAACCAAGATGTCGTAGCATTACCTACTGCTACCTCAGCTAGTCGTGCCTAGTGTAGTCCCGCTGTATGCGGTCCGATGTGGCATGCATGCATGAAGCAGGTCGCGGTCTCATCACCTGAAGCAGCGGCAAGGCGGTGAAGGAGCGGTGATAGAAAGGGTGTGCAAGCTGGCATTGGCTAGGTATCGCGTGGTTAGTTTAGTTTGGTGTTGTACCTTGTTGGTCAAAACCGAACCCGTTAAGGCGACTGTACAACCCGTTAGGACGACTGTGTGGAGACATGCGCCGGGCAAACCTCGCGGTGTAAGACGCCCAAGTTAACAGAGAAGGTTAGGGTAAGTTAGTGTTAGGGTTAGTTAGGGTTAGTTCCGGGGGTGCAGGGGGCCGGTGAGAGGCCCCCGCGTATGAATGTGAAAAAGGCGTTCGAAAAGACATTAAGTAGTTTTGAGCTCTCGTTGTTGTAGTTCAAATGATGACTTTTGGTAATGGTTGCGGGCGCGGAAAGTCAATGCCAAGCTTGGGAGGTTTTGGCAGTCTTGTTTTATATGGCCCCACACAGTCGCCCTGGCCGATGACACAGTCGCCTTAACGGGCTCGGTCAAAACGCCTAAAGTTCACAAAGGTGGTGGTGGCAGGCTTTGGACAGCACGGTGGGGCACGAGACACAGTTAGACGTGTCTGCATAGACACCGGTATGTACCTTTTCTGTTTTGAAACATGTTAAGCTTTTTCTTTACCTTTTGTCCTTTTAGATATTTCTTTTCATTTTGTCTTTTTCTTCTTATTTTTTCCCTTTACCGCGGTTATCGTCAGTAATGTTGATGTCCTCTGTGATACGGAATCGTTACGGGTTTCATGACCACACGAGTGTAAGTTTCAAAGTACTACTGACATGCAATGAAGACGCAATGACCAAGATGGTGCTAAAAAGTGATGTGATGCACCGTAGTGGCATCGGGACGGTACTTGAGCCTGCCGTTCGGTACCGGTACCTCGACGGAGAACTGCGGATCTGCTCTCGGTAGGTCGGTCCTGACTTCAAACTACCTTGACCTCAACATCCGGCCATCTTTCCGTAACATAAACAAAACGAAGAATTTTCTGCCTCCGTCCGACCCATTTGGGACACCAAGCACCATACTTGGGCTCTTAATTCACCAAATAGACTCTATTAGTGTTACAGCCGAGTTCTCATCGAAACGCGAATGTCGCATCGATCCTCCACTGTCCGACCTGCCGTCCCGTCGGGCTGGGCCGGATAGCCTTGGCAACAACAACCTCAAACCTCGTCTTGCTCCGATCCCCAAAAGGCTATCGAAACGGACCCGCACCACCAGGCGCACTACCGGCAGGCAGGGCAGGCCGGGCCCGGCAAAATCCAGGCACGTAACACATCCAGGCACGCTGTCCTGATTCCCCGAGAACGCCTGGGGTTTCCAGACCGGCGATGACGGGAGTGCAACTCCAATCTGGCTCGAGAGACTTACACGGCAGGGTGCAATGCAGAATGAGCGGGGCGACGCACTATCGTTTTTCAATCTTCATCCTCGGTCAGTTTCACATGGTCACTTTGGGAAAGGGCAAGGAAGGAAAGGCCCGAGTCCGCTCCTTCGATCACGGTTCCATCACGGTTCCATTACGGCCCAATCCTTTCCCTTTACTGCAGTAACTCCCGGACGACCAGCACGGTGAGATTGATGAGCACATAGTCCGTCCTCACGTCGGTCATCACCATCCCGTTATCGTGCTACTGCCCCGGGTAGGGCAGGGCTTCGTTCTATGGGAGGAATTTCGCTTCCATGAAAACTTCCATCCTTCCATGGGCATCTGCAATCCCGGGCAGCAACTCGTCCCGTCAACCCCATACGTATCCCCGGCCATCTCCCCGGCCAGCCACCGACCATCCCCGTCGCCCATGTGGAAGTGGTGGAAGTGAGACCCTGTCCACTTATTATCAAAGGCAGACCGCGGGAGCCCGAGAAGCGACTGGCCCAGGATGAGAGGACTGCGGACAAGGAATAGAACTGAAGAAAAAAAATGTCTCTGGTCCATCGCCGGACGAAGGGCATTGCTCGCCGGGCCGTCCACAGGTCCATGGTTCCTAGGCTTCATGCAACACCCAGAGATGATCTCAGGCCTCTTGAGTCTCGACTTTCACCCCTCCAGCCATGGGCTTACAGATTCAAAGACTGTACGAGAATATCCTACTCTATCCACATCGCAAGTCCACTATGCTGCGCTGTACGAGAATAACTACCTTTGTCAGCTACTCCAACACTCGGATCTTCTCCCATGTGGGAGGACAATAGGAAACAGCGGTTACATCGATCCCATATGGGCGGGAACTGGTGCAGTGATGCAGCTCGAGGGCCAACCAATCATATGCGGTGTTTCATTCCAACTAAACATACGAAGATGACCACTCACCACTCACCAATGTTCCAAGGCCAAGTGGAGCCTCTGAATGTTGGACTTCACTTTGTCAAGCTGGTTTCCATACATGCACACCACCACCTCGACTGTCGTGATCAGGACAGAATGGACACAGTATGGTTTCATGGCCAAAAAAAGAAGGAAAACCAACAATGGTCATGACACACGCAAGGTACAGGCACATACTTATTGGAAGAGCTATTGATATTCCATGCCAGGCGAGCATGGCATGAGACATGTGCACCGGGGACGAGATTGTGGGGATCGATCAGGACATCAGGTACCTGTAAAGCTCTGTAAGGTACCGAGTGCACTATCATCTCCATGGGCCCGGACGTATGATATGTCGTACTGATATTCAGGTTTTATATCCGTGACACAAGCCCCAGATTTCGATGCTGCGAAACAAAGAGTGAAAGGCTCACAATGCAAGTCAAACATGATGTCTTGATCCAGCCAGAAAGACACTCTTGACTCCGACTTTTCGGAGGGACCAGCCGCGGGCCTGGGCCAACCTCCCCATTGCGCTCGCCCTTGTCAGGGCCGCTTTGACGGTTTCAATTGGCTGATCTTTGCAGGCACTTCTGCTTTAGCTTGAAGGCGATGTTGCTGTGGGTGTGTGTGTGTGTGGAGAAGGCCTCCACTTGTCTCCGGGGACAAGCACTGCAGCCGGAGACAACCACTGTGGAATGTCACCAACATATGGCCAGAGTCGCACAGCTTCTCTCCAACGACAATGAAAGCGAGTCGCAAGTATCGCAAACGACAAACCACCTGTGCCTTTCATTGTGGTAATGGTGCAAAGAACAGATGGTGTGCTCTATCGGGCGTCTAATAGCCAACCAGTGGCACCTCTGATTCTGTATCTGGTCGGCGGGGAGGTTGTACGGGTCCTCCTGCCGGGCATTGAAAGAACAACCAAGACGACAGCTCCCCTGGCTCCTTCAGCTGTATTGTACCTTACCTCTACGGTACATACATACCTCAGGGCCTCCATGCACCGGCCGGGCTTCGAGACCTGACACGAGGATCCTCTCTAGCTCAACCCAAGAAGGACCTCGACCCCTCCGTCGTCCCGTTTGGCATGGCATGGCATCCGTCTGCCGTCCCGTGTCTTCTTTCGTCTGAAAGCTGTTGCAGCTTTCTAACTTTCATCTCTCCCCCAACAACCTCACCTCTTTTTCAACTTCCATTTTCCATCTCACCACGCTCGTTTTCGTTCTGGTTTTCCCCTCCCCCCCCGGGTCCTTTGCCATCGTCTCCATAGGGCTGCCCTACCTGTCCTTGATCTCCCCTGTGCATCTTGTGCTTCGGGTACTAGGTACAGTGCAACTACCTCTTGTAGGCTTGCATCCCGTTCGGATCCACGAATCCTGGCCTCTCGAGCTTCTCTTTTTGGCAGCCACGATACCCCAGCCGATAGAGCACCACTCCTGCCTCTACTCAGTCGCACCTGCCCTGACCACCAAGTGGAAGTGGACTCGGAGGCTTAGAAATCCACAGGCTTCCAAGGTTATCGACGGTTCAAGCGGCCCCAGGGCTTTGAATATCAAGTTCAAACCAGGCGGCTGCCTCTCAGCTGGACCTCATCAGCAGCAACGACATCTCTTGACTCGGATCGGCCCCAGATCCTTCAAGTGGCAAAAGCCGCACCACCAACCCCGTCACCTGCTCCCGCCTGCGGCGCTGCCCCACCATCTACAGGCCGCCGACTCGATCGAGGTACTTCTCTACAGTACTTTTACTGGACTCGGTCTCGGTGCTCAAGTCAAAGACCTTAGCATCCGACGACAAGCCCATCGACCCAAAGGCGTACAGCAGCGGGACAGAAGCGGCCTCGAGGGTTCATCCAGAGACACGCACGCGCACACGCAGCGCGATAGTGGGCGAGTACGGCATCTCATCTACATCGTCCCGTCTCTAATATACACTCCCGTCGACCCTGCTACGCCATCACCCCCGGTCAGCCGTCTGCAGCTTCATACTTCTCCTCCTACCCTAACGTTACCATCTGCCTATCTCTCGGGTCTCCTTGGCCTTCTTCAGGCTCGGCCTCTCTATTCAAAGCACACGCTCGCTTCTTCTGCCGCCGTCCTCATTCAGTTTGCCAGTTCGGTTGCAGTTTGCCGCCACTGCGCGCAGCCGGAACCTCGACCGCAACGTCCACTTAAACCCGACCGACCACCACTCAAAATCGCCAAGGACATCTCGAGGATCCCGAGGGTCATGATCTGGCGGCCTTGCCTCTGCCTCGTCGTCTTCTCCTCTCCTCTCTAAATCCTGCCTCTTCCTGTATGTTAGCTCCCGTCAAGCATTGCCTGGGCTCGTCGAGCTGGCATGCAGTGCCACCTTCTGACCATTCACCTGCTCTGCCTTTCCATCCCCTGACCTCCCAAAAGAGGTACTCCTTGCCTCCCCACCTTGGCTACTACATCTCTTCTTCTCAACCTCATCCTTTATTTCCCATCTCACCTCCTCCCAACTCCTCTTACTCAACCACCCTACCGACCCTCTTCTAACCCTCCGTCTTGTGCAGGCCCAATATGGACGCACTCAAGGATGGACGAGGCTTTCAGCCCAGCCTCGCCCAAGTCGTCTTTAGGAACTCTCAGCTATGCTATCCAGTCGTTCTATTATTCGCCTTCATCATCTCAGCCGGCATCCATAGCATCGTAACTTCCAAGACCGAGGAGGAAGTGGTTGCCCCAGCCGTCAAGGGCCCCGGCGGAAAACCTCTACCCTTTACCAAGAGAAGGCGCGAGCACCACGACACTCAAGCACCCTTTGTTCACAACGGCGACGTGGCCAAGACCGTGTTTCAGTACCTCTCGGCTGGCCTTGTATTATCATTTGTTGCCAACGGTGCTGCTATCGCCCTTCGTGCCTTGTCAGCTCGCGGAGTGAAAGGGGAGGTGGGCGATTGGTGGTGCGATGAACAGCGCATCGTAAGTCTTTCCCACTTCCAAGTATTTGGTCCAAATGGGCTGTCAAACTATTGGCTTGATATACTTACAACTCCGCTTAAAGGTCTACGTTGCTGGGTCTGCTTTCTTCTACGTATACGTTCTCATCACTTTGTTTGACTGGGAAAACAGCCCGAATATCGTCCACTTCATCACATGGTTTCTCGCCCTCGGCGGCGAAATTGTCGTCCTGTTATCATTCGCCCTCATTGTTACCGGGAGTCACTACTCCAACCTTGGCGCTCAGGACCCGGTACCGAAACTCACCAATGGCCCGGACGGTTGGGACCTCGTGGATCTCAGCATTGGTGCCGTCCGTATTCTAATCATAACGATTATGGTGTTCACCTATGCTGCCCTTACGACCAGGAAGTGTATCAAGGAGAAACAGCGATACGACGAAGAAGCAAGCCACTCCGACAGTGACGAAACAAGCCCTTTGCTTGATGGAAATCACCCAAATTATCATACCGGCTCCAACAGACCCAATGACCGCAGACTTCCACGGACCGACTCTGGATATACGAACGGAATTGGCGCAGGGGAAGCGGGTTGTCAACAGCGTGATGCGGAAGCGGCATTCTACCGACCTCAGAAACTCCCTCACAAGACCTGGTTCGAATACTGCCGCGGTTATTCGGTCTTCTTCCCATATCTTTGGCCAGCAAATTCTCTAAAGCTCCAGGGTATCATACTCGTGTGCTTTGTTTTGGTTCTCCTCCAGCGCTTTGTCAACATTGCGGTCCCCGCTCAGATGGGCAGGGTTACAGACGCACTAGAGCCGAAGGACGGTGTTTTCACAATGCCGTGGATGCAGGTTGGACTCCTGGTACTATACAAGCTGCTTCAAGGGCCTTCTGGATTGCTTGGATCTCTTAGGTCGATCCTCTGGATTCCCGTGTCGCAGCATACCTACCGAGCATTGACGACAGCTGCATTTGAGCATGTGCATTCCTTGTCACTGGATTTCCACCTTGGCAAACGCACTGGAGAGGTCCTTTCGGCCCTCAACAAGGGAGCCTCTATCAACCAGTTCCTCGAGCAGACAACTTTCCAAGTGGTTCCCATGCTTATCGACCTTTTCATAGCCATCATCTTCTTCTATGTCAAGTTCGGGCCCATGTACGCCTTGTTTGTCTCGGTTATCACCTTTTACTATTTGTTTTTGACGATCCGAATGGCGGCAACCAGGGCTGACCAGCGACGCGATATGGTCAATGCGGATAGAGAGGAAGAGGCAGTCAAGAACGATTCGATCACGTCTTACGAAACGGTCAAATACTTCAACGCCGAGAAGTATGAGTTTGCGCGCTACCGCAATGCGATCCTCAACTTCCAGGCAGCCGAGGCCAAGGTGACCTTTGGCATGAATCACATGAACATGTGCCAGTCCATGGTTTTCATGTGCGGCTTTCTTGTCATCATGATGACCTGCGCGTATCAGGTCAGCCAAGGCACACGGACCCTTGGTGAGTTTGTGTCGTTGATCACTTATCTCGGCCAGCTACAAGGACCACTCAACTTCTTTGGTACTTTCTACCGGACCATCCAGCAAGCCATGATCTCTGGAGAGAGACTCCTCGAACTCTTCAAAATCCAGCCTTCCGTCATCGACGGCCCTGACGTCCTAGACTTGGCGCACTGCAGCGGCCATCTGAAATGGAACAACGTCGGGTTCTCGTACGACAAGCGCAGGCCTGCACTCCATGACTTGTCTTTCGAGTGCAAGCCCGGAACTACTACCGCATTTGTCGGCGAGTCTGGAGGCGGAAAGTCTACCGTTTTCCGTTTGATGTTCCGGTATTACAACTGCCATGAGGGAAGCATCCAGATGGACGGCCATGACGTGAAAGACTTGACCATCGACTCCGTCCGCCGATTCATCGGCGTTGTTCCGCAAGATACTATCCTGTTCAACGAAACCCTCATGTACAACCTGAGATATGCGAACCCGAACGCAACAGACGAAGATGTGTATGATGCTTGCCGGGCCGCTGCTATTCACGACCGCATCCTGAGTTTCCCGGACGGCTACGCCACCAAAGTTGGCGAGCGTGGCCTTCGCTTGAGCGGCGGTGAGAAGCAACGTGTCGCTATCGCGCGCACAATCTTGAAGAACCCGCAAATCATCATGTTGGACGAGGCCACATCGGCCTTGGATGGTGAGACGGAGCAGAAGATCCAGTCCAAGCTAATCAGCGGCAATTTTGGCGAGGGCCGTACGCTCCTGATCATTGCGTAAGTGGCTCATGTACTGACCATCACTGAATCGTTGCTAACGAAATATGTCTTACAGGCATCGGTTGTCGACTATCACGCATGCGGATCAAATCATTGTCCTTCACGCTGGCACCATGGTCGAAAAAGGCACGCATCAGGAGCTTCTGGCTCTGGGCGGCCGCTATGCTTCCATGTGGGAGAAGCATTGCCGTGCTGAGCGCGCGGCAGAGCATGCTCTAAAAGCCACTCTGAAGGCTCAAAAATTGTTGAGTCGAGCCAACCTCTCACGAGATGACGATCACTCAGATGGTTACGACAGTATGGTCTCATCCGCTATTCTGCAGACGGGGCTGAAAAGCCCAACCGTCGGTACCTCAACGCCGGACAACGAGTCAGACACCACTTCTCATAGGGGTACTAGCTCACACTCGGATGATGACAGCAGCGCTTCGGTCAGTGGATCAGAGGGAACTCTGCATGACGAAGCTAGCGATGATTCCCATGAGGAGGACAACCACAACAGTGCCTACGACCCGCGAACAGCGGCGATACAACCAATTGCTGGACGCAGAGACAATGGTCAACCGCTATCAGCCTCATATGCCTCGCGTTCTAGGCTGTCCTCAAGTTACTCTTTGCCACCTAAGGTACGAGCCAGTACATGAGGCCTCCTAACGACCCACTTAACGATGCATCAGTGTTTAGCGAGAGTCTATACATCTGCGACACAGCCACACCTAATACCTGGTCACCATGGGGCGACAAGCTGAATCAACCTCGCTCGTCGAAGCCATGCTGGACATATTGCATGTTTTGGTTTCGTTTTCGTTCTCAGCGAAGCATCAACTGGTCCCGTGGCGGGACCGTAATAATTACCCCTTTCCCTTTTCCTCCTGTCTATAAAGTCTCTTTCTGTTTTCCTTTTCTTATTCAAATACGCCGCTTAACGAGAGACGAGAACCATGAGATAAGATTCCCAAGCATGGCTGGCGTTGGTGGGGGTTCCTTTAATGCAACATGGGCCTTTTTTTGTCCGTTTACACTTGAATTTCTTGGGGGCACATTTAAAAGAAGTTGTTGCTCTGGTCCAGTGATATACGCCCTTTCCTCATTTTCTTGGCATGTGGCTTCCATTTTTTCGTGCATCGGGAGTCGTGTGTCATGGTGTATTACACTCTGGTTTGCCTTTTCATACTTTGCTTTTTATGGCCCGGCATAGGACAGGGCAGACGGGGGAGAAACGGTGAATAGAGGATGTGCATGGGGGGATAAAAAATACCCGGGGTGATATATTACCATGTAAGTGGTTTGTTAAGTGATTTCCAGTCGCGACCTTACAGCCCTTGGGAAAAGAAGGAGTTACCGGTTTGTGATGGGGTTTTCCAAAACACTCAAAGAGACACTAATTCATCCGGTCGATGGCTGATGGCCCATCGATGACAACATCTCCCTCTCTATCCTGCCCTTGCATATGTTCTATTTCCACGCATCTCTCCTGTCTGTCTGTTCGATATGAGCGAGACTTTGTCTTCTGTTGTCTTTCGTCTATCTGTCCCTGGTCACTAAGCAATGCTTAGTATATGAGCGAGTTGTCATTCAATGTCTTTCAAAGGGCGGCCATTTGCATTATCATGTGTTTGTGGGAGGGGTGGGAGTGGGGGAACAAAATACCCGGAGCGATGGTGTTGGGGAATGGGTCTGGTGCTGACTGCTGAGTGATGATGGTTCACTCTGTCGGTTGGAAATAAAAGAGGGGATGCTTGAGAAAGAGGTAAATACCCAGTGAGCTTAGCGTGTTAGTGCGTTTGTAGTTGAAAATACTTGAGATGAATTGCCTTGAAGGAGAGGGTGTGTGTGTGTCATGATTGCTGGTGGATCATGCCTTGATTCATTGTGCTTGGAAGTGAGAGTTGTGAGGAGGATGTATTAGGGGAAGAGCAATGAAATGCTGTGTGCTGTACTCCGTATCTTTGGATCGGAGAAGGAGCAGCCATAGAGAGAAAGAGCAACTGATAGATGTTCATCTGACAGAAACAGCAAGAACAATGGGCCGACGGACACAAACTTGGAAAGTGCTGTTCGCTCATAGCTGCCCTGGCTCATGGAGCAGTTCCATGGGTGGCTCTTGCCTCGACTTCCAAATTTCCCTGTATGGTGCAACTCACAGAAGTTTAAGCGTAGAACCTTGACTCTGTGTCTCTCATGATCAGTTTCTGTGAAACGAAAATGGACACTGGTCATCCAACATGTCGAGCATTTCGGAGTCGAGAGTTTGCCTGTCATCCATCACCCATATGTCCCAACATCCGTGTTTATGAAGCCGCCTTCGCTTCCCAACATCGACACTTGATGGCTAACATCAAACACAGAGTCTTGACACCTCTTCATGTAGAAATTGGGGAGGAAGGTTGAGCATTCCGAGTGTTCCAGCCTCGAGATATATAACCGTCTCTGAGGATGTTACTGGAAGGTAATATGCCTGACATCAGTCGACAAATTCTCTTGAGTATACCAGCAAGAAGATCTCGTCACCGTTAATACCATCGGCGTCGTCACAGGAAAACAAGACCCCCTACCAGGCTGGCATTTTTACCAACCCACAACCTTGAGAGACTATTACACTCACCATGTCCAGTTCCAACTCAACAACCAACAACACAACTTCCTCCTCCACCACAGGAGGCTGTAAGTCCACCAGTTCTTACAGCGTCCTCTCTATTAAGCTAATCCCACTCTTTCTTTTGCCTTTCTCTTTCCCTTTCCTCTTTCCACACTCTCATCTCAAAAGAAAGAAAAAACATCAAACACCTCTACCGTACCTGTACCACCCATACTCACCCCTTTTCCTACCCCCTTCTACCGAACAGCATCATCATCCTCCTCGGGGACCTTCTCCCGCAACATCGCCTCCACCACCACCACCGCCTCATACCTCACCACATCCAAACCACCCGCAACTACACCATACAAATCCCCCTTCCCAAATAGCTCCGTCAAACCCGGGAGGGAATCCAGATTCACGGAGCACTTCGAGTACAGCGAGTGGAAGAATATGCCGAGCTTGGTTGACCACAGCAAGCATTTTGAGTTGATGGCGGTGCCGATTGAGCATGAGAGGAAGGAGGCGGAGGCGAAGGAGAAGAAGGGTTGGTCTTGGGGTAGTGGTAGTGGTAGTGGGAGCGGTAAGTGATCATGGCCGCGATCATGGTAGGTAGTGGAGGGGGTTGAGTTCCAAGGTAGAGTAGGAGGGGAGTTCATAATATCAAGGTAGAACTGGGACTGGGGACTGGGACTGGACACTGGTATGTGTTAGTCGATGAAATGAAGGGAACATAAGATGGGTAGAGGAAATACGGGGAAGGGGAGAAGAGAGAAGAAAGGAATTGATGTATTACAAACACACGTTGTCTTTACAAAACACCGATTTTGCCTAGATTTCCTGGCTTCTAGATCCAGGATGGTGGCTGGTGAATTTACGCTTGGCTGCTCTATCTACCGATCGTATATATGGAACTCAGCCAGAGCAGCGGTGAAACTACTGAAGTATGCATCCTGCCAGGTACCCTTCTTGCATAATTTCTTCTTTCCATGACCTTCACCACCTCCTTCACTACCTCCTGTCTTCACCCTTGATCAGCCCACCTCACTCTCACTCTCTTCACCGCCCAGCGCATTTCCCGGAAACACCCTCAGAATATCCTCCAAGCTCGGTGATTGCTCTGACCAGCTCTCGTACGGATTGTTCCTCGTTCTCGTCATCGTTATGCTTCCACTTTCACTCCCGCTTTTACTCCCGCTTCCGCTGCAGCCAGTGCTAGTGCTGGTGCTTGGAAACTTGTTGTAGTCGGTGATATCATCCCTCAACAGACTCGAGTCCCTCTTCTTCTTCCAGAAACTTGAACCACGGGGACTACCAGACATGAAGGATCTGGAAGATGACGAGCTATAAGAAGAGGACCTGGAAGAGGATGAACTAGGTGAGAGGGACGAGGACGGCGAGGAGGACGAGGAGGATCTGAAGGAGGAGGAAGAGGAGGATCTGGGAGAGGGAGAATTCGTCTTGATCTTTATTCTGAAGCTTCCCGTTTCCGCCTCCGGCGGGAAGTCAGGAGGGGGCGGGGAGCCGTCACGGATTGGGGCCATTGTTAGCTGTTGCTGTTGCTTTTGCTCTTCTGATTGTGGTTCTGGTTCTTGCGGATGATGTGTTGCGGATGCTTTTTTGCGGCCCGGTTTGGTGTGTTAGATGGCTGCTGTCGAGTTCCGTGCTGCTGGGCTGGGTGGTAGACGATCCTGGTACTGTACCAGACCTGATCATTAGATGGCTAGTTTGTAGGTAGGGGATTTAAAAGGACGTCGTGCTTGTCCATTTGGTTGACGATTTCCTTCCTAGGGTACCCGTGATGAATTATAGCGTGTATCACCGTTTCGATGCCATCTCGTCATTGACCTCACCGTCACCCGTTCGTGTGAAGAGAAGGAGTCGCTGGACAATTGATCATCGCGCCGACGTTCGTTGTTTGGAGTCGGAGTCGATGTAGAAGACGATGAGCGTCATCAGGGGAGATGCGTGAATGGATCCTAAAAGTCGGTAAGAAGGTCGTTATATATCCATACGGGCCAAATGGCCTGTATGGACGGACTGCCCTTCAATGTAAGACAGTCATTATAGAGTCGGATAGTATTTGTCACCTCAGTCTTGGATCACTTCGATGACTGGCCATGTGGTAATCGCTTTCTCGGAAGCCCGTATAATTGCTAATAACTCTCCACAGCAGCACGATACGTTACGTAAACCAAGCAATCGAGCGTGTATGGTTATATAAATCCTTACGTTCGTGTTTGGTGCAGTGATCCCGTGTCCACTTTATTTACTTTGTTTACTTACCCCTATTTGTCCGGTGCACAACAATGTTCAAGAGGTGCCGCTTGTCAGGGGAAGGGAGCATGATGAAGTACTAGGTAATCATTCGTATTAACTTTCTGTGCAAGTATCATTTCCTTGATGCCTTCCTCTCCCGCCCCTTTCTATTCCCTTTCCTGTCCCACCCTTTCCGAGACCTTTCCCAGATATTCGTATGGTGTTTGATTCGTTTCCATGCAGTTACATATGATATACCTCCTCTATTCATTCCCATTTCGTCTTCTTCATATACAGTATATCCTAGATGTAGTGGGAGAAAGATGTAAAAATATGCCGCGGTTGTGTGTAAGTAGATAGATATAAATGCACATCATACATCACCACCAAAACCCCCCCATTATAGTGACTCTAATACATGCGGTAATGATAACAGAAAGATGGTCTACCTCTTGGTGGTAGAGCCATTAGCAGTAGACTTCTCCTCAGGAACATCCTCTTCCAACTCCGACTCATCATCGCTGCGATCATCCTTGGCAACTTTATGGACAACAAAGCGGTAGGCGATGCGGATGATGAAGAACAGCCAAAAGAGGTTGAGTGCCTGGAGGGAGCCGAGCAGGGTGAGCGTGATGACAAAGGAGAGGTCGCACTTGTACTGCTGAGTCTCCCAGTTGAGCTCGTAAGGGCCAATGGTCTTGAACTCGGTGAACAGACTCCATATAATGCGCAAGTTGAGGTAGTGGCGCAGGTAGATCCACACGCACATGAAAGTGAAGTAGTAGGGGCCGGTGAGCGCGTGGTCGAGGTAGTTGAGTGTCTTGGATGTCTAGAAAACGGGCAAGTTAGCAAATGCTGCGCACGCTCTGACTCACAACGGGGTGCTGGGCCAAGACTTACCGCCAAGAAGAAATCACTGATATCGTGGGTGATGTAGACCGCAACACCGATGTAAGTGAAGTGGAAGCGGTAGCTCAAGCCGATCAAGGCCAAGCTGACAATGTGATGGCAAACCAACTCCCTGAAGTCCTTCCGGGGCTTCTCCATTCCCAGGAGAAGCACGATAGCCTGCTGCGCCCAGTAGGCGGCCTGGAAGAGGTAATAGAACTTGAAACAAGCCTCATGGGTCTTGTGCGGAAAGTTCTCGTACATGCCGACGGTGTTGAAGTACCAGACGGGCGTGCGGCTCATAACGTACATACCAACGGGTCCCATGAGTCCAAAGTAGAGAGCCGTGTACATTTGCTCCATGTACCGAGCCTGCTTTCCGCGTGACTTGAGGCCGGCCCAGCGCGCCATGGGGCGCAGAACCTCCTGCATTATGAACTCGCGGGTGAAGGACAGGACGACGGTGTAGAAGGACACAAAGGCAATATCCCAGAGACCCTTGCCGTATTGCGGGATCTCATCGGGGCTCGAGGTCGGCAGCTTGTATGAGAGGAAGATAAAGTGGTGGATCGGGTTGCTCTCGGTCGGGTTGATGGCGAAGAGAGATAGGAACGCCATCAGGATGGCCAAGGGCAAGGCCCAGGTGTGCTTGATGGCATAGTTTTTGGCGCGGCGCAGGAGGGAGCGCGCCTTGCGCCGCTTGGAGAATTTCTTGCCTGGTGCCGCGGCGACATCTTTGGAATCCTGTATGACAACTGCGGTCAGCTTCTCTTCTTGTTGCCCGTTTGTCCCTCCGTCTGTGGAGTGGTGTTCAAGATGGGGGGTTTCTTACCTTCTGTGAGAGGGCAAGACTGGTGGCCAAGGCGGGTGCGCCAGTGTCACCGACGCGCAAGGCTTGTCCAAGGCCACTCGACTTTCTGCGGCGACGGGCTGCGGTAGCCTCGGAGTGTAATTGGCGGTCTGCCGCCGAGCTGAGCTCCGGAAACGGTTCTGATTTTGTCGAGGGTGCCATGGTGGGCGGTAGGTGGTGGTGGTGGTGGTGGTGGATGGCTGGTCAGTCGGACAACCTCCGGGGATGGAAGACGAAGAAGCGCAAGACTCGAGGGATTCCAAGTATCCAAAGGTCGTTGCTGCTTTTCTATTCTCCTTCAAAGCCGCAGTCGGACTCTGACCGTCTCTCGATTTGCGCCGAATCAAATCACGACTAAAACGCCGAAGGAGTAGGAGTTCGCGTGCGCTCGTTCCACCGGCAAGCAAGCAAAAAAGGAGGGGCGTGACCGAATCCCGTGAAACGGAGAGGAATTAAAACAAGAATAAGAGTAAGCTGCTGCTGCTCTGGTGCGCCCCTTTCTGGACGTCTGCGGGTCTACAGCAGGTAAGCTGCAAGCAAGCAAGGCTAAACAGCACCTTGAAAGAAAGAAAAAGAGTTTATTGTGAAGAAGTTTGGAAGCAGAGCAAGAAGAATGCAAGGGGGCAATTCCGATTTTGAAGATGGTCTTTTTCTTTTGGAGGGGGAGTGGCCTCAACAGTTGAGACGGGGGGCCGGGGGTCCAGTCCAGACGGGAGCTACACCCGGCCTCTCTGAGACCTCCCGCTCCACGTATCGCTCAGCCGCGGGACGGAAGGCGGTAGGGACCACACCTCCGGTCCTCAGCGCCCAGGATGGACTCCATACGCAGGACTAGGGGGCTGACATGACGCTAAAATGCTTTAACAGTCCCCACAACACAAAATTTCCCCTGTTCGGGTGTTCCGCCGCGGCCGACCCCACAGACCGCTTAATTGGACCCTTGTTTCCACCGCAGCACCGTGACCCAAACAATAGAAAGTTTGAGGTGAGAAGCCAGTGAAGAAGGGAATGGCGTGAAAAGGTGAAGTGTCAACAGTGTCAACCAGTCCGTCATCCTGTGAACAGTCGTCGCAAAACTCTCAAATTTTCTCTTCCCTTCCCCATCAGGTTAAAACGCCAAGCTTACTCGCTATTAGTCTCGCCAAAACGAATCTTCATTGGCTTATTCTGGAAAGCACACTGGAGAGGTTCATTGACGTGGATGATCAGGGGTTTTGTGCTTCGGAGACCCGACGCTGGACTGGACCACTTTCTGGGAGACGGGAGTCTCTGCAGGTCCCGATGGGGAGTGCAACTCCAAGGGCTGCCGAGTCCGCGGAACCCTGCTGGCTGGCTGCGTGACAGTCCACTACAAATTATGGGGGCAATAGCGTTATGGACGCCCAAAGTACCACAACTATTTTGTAGTGGGTGGTTTGTTAGCAGAAAAGGGGTTCACACTTCACAAGGGACTTCAACCATTGCCAGAAGCCTTCGCCACCGGCCGCCTTAAAGAACTTCATCTTTTGACATCACTCAGGCGCATGACGAATCGGGGACAGAATCCGACATGGCAATTAAACAGTTAGGAAATTTATTCATCCTTCATACAGGGTAGGTATTCAAAAATGCCATCAAATCGAAAACAAGAAGATCATGGTGAACATCCAAAAAAATTACATATAGATGTACATTCAGACATATAACAACATATATCCTCTCCCTTTCCCCCTTCCGCGGCCCCCGAATATTCCGAGGGTCATGATGACAATGCATAAAAGCGTGATACCTCACCCAAAACCTGCCCAACCTGAACGCCCTTTTTTGATCCTCGCTAGACGCCAAAACAGTGCAATAACAAGTGGTATCTCCTACAGAAAACTAACATAGAAACAATCCCAAAAATTCCCAAGGATGATAGATAGAAACGCGTGCCAGCCGTGTCAAGGAGACGGTGTCGTTGTCGAGTCGCTTCTCGCCGGTTGCTTACCCAGAGCAACTGATGACGGTGACTGCGGCTGCGACGGTGCCCTGGCTGAGTCCTGCCGTGGCGGAGCTGGTATTACCGTCACAGGCAAGTGGTTATACCGGTTGTTGGTAAAAGCACCTTGAGTGACGATTGGACTAAGCCGTGGCCGTGACATTTGCGCTGGGCTCATGCTGCTGCTTGCCGCTCGTGGTGGTGGAGGGGAAAAGGCAGTTTGTGTCGGGGTATGGGTCACCTCTACCGCAGTCACCGTTCCTGAAGCGTTGCTGTTCCGACTCTCTTCCCTGACCGTTCCCTCCCTTGATGAGAGATTGAGCTCCTCATCCTCACGAAGCTGAGCGAGGGCTGCGCCTCTGCGCGGCGGCGCAGGGATGACGGTCACGGGCAAGTTATTGGTATCCAACGTCGGACGGAACTTCTCGCGTAGCTTCTCTGCTTGGGTTGCTGCGAACTCCTCGACTCTAGCGCGGAGGTCCCATCGAGAGTTCTCATCGCGCTGCATCTTACTGCCTTGAGGCTCCGAACGCGTCACGAAATCCCTGCTCGAAAACGCAGGCGCAAGTGCGTGCCACCTGCTTCCTGCCGATGGCGTTTCTGTCCCCACGTGGGAGTTTTGTGTTGAGCGGGCGTCCTGGGCAGGCGCTGAGCCAGGACTCGTGCTCCCGTAGTCTCTATGTCGACTGGAACCACGACTCTCGCTTCCCGACAAACGCCCCATATTGTGTGCCGGTGGTGGCGTACCATACGATGTCGGTTCTGTCATGGTATTGTACCTGACAGCGTATATGGTACTCGCGGCGCTAGTAGTGTCCGTCCGGCTCACTGGCGTGGCTGCCGGAGTTGGTCGTGCGGGCCATAAAGGCGGTGGTAAGAACCGTGACCTCTCGTCGTCGTTTGTAGTATCCGCCACCGGCGAACTTCCCTGGTTGGTCTCGTTTCTGGAGCTGGGCTCGGTCCGGTGCTTTAATGTCAAGTTGCTAACCTTGGGCCAAACACCGAACCTCGACAGGCTTGATCCGCCATCTTTTCCACCTCCACCATTTTCCGTATCTTGCGAATCCGAACTGCCCGAACCCTTTCTCCTCCTCTTTGGCCAGGCATGTTCCGACTGTGATGCCTCGAGCATCTCGTCTCCATCGAATACTTCTCTTCCCAATATTCCATCCTTCTTTTCTTCCCTTTCCAATGCTTCGATTCTCTCTACCCATTCCCAGACAATGACACTAGCTGCAGCAGCCCCCACCCATCTGACGTAGTCTCCCCAGCCCGCAAAATCAGGCTTCGAAATATCGAGGATGAAGAACACAACAGGAACGAGGATGGAGACCACGGACAGGGCAGCCACGAGGATCATGTTCTTCATCAAGGGGTGGTAAAACGCGT
This sequence comes from Neurospora pannonica FGSC 7221, assembly GCA_009805235.1. Classification (NCBI taxonomy): domain Eukaryota; kingdom Fungi; phylum Ascomycota; class Sordariomycetes; order Sordariales; family Sordariaceae; genus Neurospora; species Neurospora pannonica. Next base: position 24,209 of record RANY01000131.1, read on the forward strand.
ACCGCTTCTTCATAATCGAGTAGTATAACACCCAAGCAGCATAGAGAACCCCTAGGGCGAGGGCGAACAGGTAACTGAGAGCCGGCACAGCCTCGGTGAACTTGGGCCGTGTAAGGTCGGAGCCACCATACTTGAAGCTGTTGAGTGATTGGAAAATGACGTCTAACGTGATGAGCGCAAAAGCCGTCCATTTGATTATCACCTTTTCTCTCTGGCGCGGGAAAAGACGAATCAGAGTTTGCGCTTGGGCGAGCCATAGAAACGTGTTGGATATGATGCGGATGATTTTGAGTTCGGCCCCACCAAGGACATCTTCTTGTAGTTGTGTGGCGTTCTGGACCCCCCAGGAATACTGTTGTTCGGCGACGCGAAACGTAGCTGCGTTGGCGATGGTAAGTGAGATGGCGACCGAGAGGGCTGCAACTTTCTGCAACCAAGGACGTCCGCCGATACTGGTGCCGCCGCCGCCGTTTGTGAACCCCTTGCGTCCCAGAACAACCACTCCGCCATCGAGAAATGACCTCGGTGTGATGAAGAGCATGATAACCAAGGTATATGCGATAATTGTCGTCGCCGCAAGAGCGTAGCATTGCGGAAATGTCGACGCATAGAACGGATCACGCCAGTCCGAAAAGTGGGAGTCGTCATCTGCTTTCAGTCCCATGCTGCCACTTCCAGTCCCCCCTACGCCTCCACTGGAAGCAATGATGTTGGGAACGGAACGAATGGCGATGCCGCAGGATGGTGGTTTGAAGGCGGCCGGACCGCTAAGCGTTATTATCTCGCCATTCGGGAGTTGGAGAATGCCTCCTTCGGGGAGGTTGAAAGAAGCGCAGTTGAGAGCATTGTTGGCGGCCCCGGCGGTAGATGTCGGATCGGCCGTCGGGTCGCTGAAGAGCTGTCGCGGTACCATGCTGGATCGGTCGCTGGTGACGGCAAAAGACCGCTGGGAATGCGCTTTGGCAATCCTTCTGCCTCCTGCTATCTATGCCTCAATCGCCATGAAGTATGATCTCTCCGGTGTCGCATCTGACGCGCGCGCAGCGCCGTAATCGTGGTTGTCGTCGAGGCTCGTTGTTCGCAGTCGTCGGGATTGGATGTCGCGAATGTGGCCCTATTGCCGAAATCCAGTGTGTCCGTCAAGGTGTCGTTCAATTGCCCTCACAATAGCCCCTCTCCGATCTCCCCCAGTTGGTTTCCTTGGGACAATTCGCGATCAATTTCCCGACATGTAATGCGATCGCTTTTCGCGACAAGTATGATGTCGTGATAGCGAAGTAGGGCGCGAAGGTGTTCTGAAGGCCCTGAGCTTCAGAGGCTGGGCGCCGAGAAATCGTGATCGTAGGTGGCCTGGACTGCCGGAAAATAGGGATCGAGTCGCAATCGGCAAGTCAAGAGGCGAAAATTGCGCCGCGGTGTCAAACTGGCACAGCGAAGGGTGAAGAATAATTCTGGCGCTGAGGATTGACCTTCGTATGTTGCTCGGCCGGATGTGCGGACAGGAGGTTGTCGAGGTGAACGTTGCCGGTCAGGATAAGAAAGATTGGTGGTGGTGTCGTCTGCAGTGTCTCGACAGCGTTTGGAGCTTTCTGTGGTCCTTCGCTTCGCATTCAATGAGGGCCGGGGAATTGCGGTTGGAATGGCACCTTCTTCAGGATATAGACGCAGAATGTAGCCCTCCAACGCTCCTGTAAAGCGGGGATACCAACACCGTGTTCCAAAACAGGATGCACTGTTCATCTCGGCTCACTCTTGCAGAGACGCGCCGCAGAGTGTTCCCAAACCAGTGGATGGGGCCGCCACTAGGAAGGTGAACTATCAAGTGACAGCTTGAAGGGGATTCCGCAACTCCATCCGCACTGGAGCCGGCATCGTGCCTCACCTTTGTCAGGCTGTGGATTTGTCCATGACGTTCTCTCAGTGGACGTGATCTTTCATGTCCCGAATACATTATTCGGTAGATCAACTCACAACTCAAGAAGACATGTTTTGGCTGAATGTGCGATCGAGGATGTGTAGAGGTAGCAAGGACGTATCGGTAGCTCGAATGTGGGTGTTCCAGATCCAGTTCCCGGCCGGGGCTCGTCTCCTTAACTTAACCTTGGTCTTCCACACCTTGTCTAGTGCAGAATCACTACTGGTCGAGGTACGAAACATACCTATCTCCAGACACCTCAGGACTCCCCCGATTTGTTTACGCTGGAACAACATGCAACGATCATCTGGTGTGATGGATATGAGGGCATTGGAGTACTGGAGTACCACTAATCTCTGTCTGTTCGTAGAGTAAGTGGAAGCATTGCAACATTCCTACTTTCTAGGCCGATCGATGTGGTGTTAAAGAGAATCAAAGTGAAGAGCCCAGTCCTCGTAATTTCTATTCTTGTCTTAGCGACTCGGGTTCTTCACACTGTGTCTTTAATCGAACTCAATCCGCGATCACGATTTGCGGGGCGGATTCAGACCATATTTCCTGTGCCATCAACCAGACACACACACACACACACACCAGCTCACACCATGCTAACCAGCAAAAAGCACACACTTTTATCAAACTCACCACACTCACATGAGCCATTTGGGAAGGCTTTAGAAGCAGCTTGCATTTCTACCCCGCTCCCGAGAGAGATCAGCCTTCTGGAGCTTGTGCCCAAGGTGGAACCACTGTCAGCGAGATGCTGGCAAGAGACGATGATCATCATGATGTTGTGCCGAGTTGTGGTAGAAGGCTTTTATAGAGCTGGAGAAGGAGTCGCGGCATTTCAGTCATCAGGCCTCACTCGAGATGATTCTACATTATCCTGCCATTTTTCCTGGGTTTTTTTTTTGTTTTTTTGTTTTTTTTTCGATGCTTGACCGGCCACCCGCAATGCACGTGCTATCACATGGCTCTACCCAGGTGTTGGGATATATCTGCCGCTCAGTTCTATGTGAACACCGCAATACCAGAGGACCTAACAAGGCCCCAAATCATACAAAGTATGGTACCAGATCGTTTCGTCCCAAAGTCCAATCCCAATCTGCCCCTGGGATGAAAGTCAAAGATCGCAAGAAAACCTTTTATGATTTCATCTCATCGAGCTGCCGAACGCCGTTGAGACTTGGAGCATGATTGCTTGGTGAAGGCTTGTCCCTCGTGGGAGAGGTGTCTTGGCATTCGTCCGGCCAGTTACCATCAGGCCGGAATGTTCGGGGCCACGGGGTCGAAGCTAGCGCACCGTCCCGGCGGGAACATGGTTGCAAGCTGCCAGTCATGCACGACAGCACGTCTTGGTGATGCTGACGTGAACGAAGTCCTGCCGTCGGCACAAAGATGCCGTTTCTTCTCAGAGTCCAAGGGCCAAGGTACAAGTCAGGCGGTGGCGGGCGGAGGTGGTCTGAACAACCTCAGGATAACCTCATGGCCTCAGATCAACTATAGAGCAGGCCGCTTGGGGTTTTACTACCATGCCTGATGATAGAGGTATTGCGTTCAAGCATGGCAAAATCCACCAAGTCCCGAAAGTAAACAGTTGAGGCAAGTGCTTTGCCCGTTTGACGCGTAGATCGATGTTCCACAGACCACAAATGAAAGGCCTAGGCTTTGTCGTGACCCATTATGTTTGGTTTAAAGCAGGACCCAAAACACAAGTGTGGGTGGAAGAATGACATCCTGGACGATATCGCCATAAGGGTTATGGAGGACTGCTGCTGATGGAGGCATCACCCATCCACATTGGGTAGATCGTTCTGATATGCAACTAGAAATATCCAAGTTGTCAAAGCTATCCGAATCTCTTGCGGGGTAGATTTGCGAGCTGGCCCAGGTCATAGAACACATGGGTAAGGGCAATGGCTTTTAGGATGGGGATCATGAGTGGAAAACTGACCGGAGGCTAGAGTAAATTTGCCCACAGCCATTCATATGATCCATCCCTCTGCACATTCTTTTCGTTCTTGTCATTGGTAAGGTTTCTGCCGAACAGTAGTATTGTGTCGGGCCTATTACCTGGTCGGTCAGGCAGTCAGGGTACGATGTTGTTGCTCTGCCCATGGCTGATGGGAGCGACAGTCTGTCCCTATAGTACATGGAGGATATCAGCACAGAAGACGGGATATCGATAAGAAATAATGAGGAATTCGAGACTTTGTCCACAAAGCATGCCATGTGTAAAAGGATGCTCAGCGGGGATGGTAGCGAGATGTACCTGATCTTGGTTGACGTCCACGATGTTTGAGAGTTGGGACGTCAGACGGGACCCAAGTCCGATGGAACCCCACGAGTGGGAGTGTACCGGGAAGCCCCTGGCGGAAAAGGCGCTGTTTCAGGTCCAAGTCCCCAGCGACTCCAGGCCTCCCAGCTGTCCGTGCTGCGCTGCAGGTGCTGACGGGGCCCCTCTGTGCCTGCCCCGGCGCGTGCGTGGCCCCAGCAACGGGAATTATTTTGATCACAGCCTTGTACTTTCCCAATCATCATCTTCTGGACAACAAAACGTGCCATGATTACACCTTCCTCATATTGACAACCTTTAGAACGGAAGTAAAGAGTGGGAGCCATACCTATACAAGCAAGACCCATGATAGATATCATCGCCACTTCCTTATGAAGTTCGCAAATCTTCCACTTCGTCTTACGCCGCAATCGGTTTTTGCATCCAAAGCCTAATTTTACTCTTCAACCCCAACTATCCCGGTCAGGCTAGATCCCCGTCCCATCGACACTTTTTATCTCGTTATCCTGTCCGCACAGCAGGGTACCTTACATCGATAGAGGAGCATCCGGGTTTCTTCCCCTTGGAGCCAAATCCTATTTTGTCCTAGTTTTCCAGCAACGACGGGCAACTTGGAAATTGTCAATCCAACCACGACTTCACTTTTCCATCCATCATTCAATATTTCTTTCATCACCGCCTCCTTTCATTCCACCAGGACCAGGACCCTCTTTTACCGACCCGACCACCTGCGCGACACCCATTGTTGTTCGTTTTTCCGCATTTTCGCATAACGGCACTTGTTTTCTTCTCGGTACATCCAGCATCGTGTCCGCCAGGCTCGAGGCTGTCGCCTATCCGTCATCTTACTTGTTTCAGCAGTCACCCTTGTCCTTCATTTCTCGACACTCTATTCCATCCACTCGCTGGCTCTCCTTTTACGATCCGTCCCATCGGTCTTGATACAAGCTGCGACATCATCAATCCAAGCTTGAAGCATCTGCTCCCATCCGTTCGGCATCAAGCCATTTACACATTGATTCTTTGTAGACTACTTGAGGAACCAGGTCCTAGCCGTGACGGCAGAACCAACATCCCGTGTATATCATTCAACAGCCTTGTGTGTTTGCAGGCGCTTGACGCGGACCGCGCGCCAGACTCGCCAGTCGTTAGACGTATAGGGCTAGAAGGGACAGCGTTAGAGATACTCGCTGCTTCATGACCGATTAAGACTGACGGTGTAACTACCCAAGTCTCCCTGTCTCATATCTTGAGCCACCCGGGCCCAAGCCACTGCTGTGAGCTTAACAGGAATCAACGTGCGACTTATTGTAGGGGCGCTTGCAGAGCCGCTTGCATCACCATGACAAGACCCGAGATTATTCGTGCCGGTATGCCCCGTTCTCTTCATCTCGCTCACACACACCCCAGTCCCCTGCTCGCAAACTGGCCAGGCCCTGGCTTCTCGTGGCTGCAAGGGCCTCGCGTTTCTTCTCAGACCTACACTCCTCTTGGTTGCATCTTCTCTAGACACTAACTCTCCTATTCCATCCAGACACGATCGACCTCCAAGGCCGCGGCGCGCATTCTACCCAAGGTTACCATAGCTCGACACATAACCACGGACCCCTGGCTCCGCACCAGGCTGAGACCCTTCGTGAAGTTGCGGCAGAGGCGGCTGAGGAATCGATTCATAGCCCCCGAGTCTCTTGGTCCGGAGGCGAGGCTGGTGGCCTCCATCACTACGCACACGATCACGAAACAGGCATTGGCCAGGCTCACGACAACCTACAAAATCAACTCTATAACGGCGGTGGAAACAACATGGCTTCGCGCTCGCACCAGGATGCCTTGGCCATTGCGCAGAATGGCGGGCATTCCGACATTGATGACGGGGACCTCGACGGCGATAACGAGATTGATGACGACGATGATGGAATGGACAAGATCTCCAGCTCGCCTTCGATAGAAGACGGTGGGTCCTCCTTTACTCTTCCACCCTTGCCGTCACACAGTTGCGACGGCCTCACCCTCCCACGAGGCTCACCCGAAAGTTCGTTGGCTTCGTCTCCAGTCAGCGACCCGAGGTCTTCTTCTCCGTACCTCAACCGTCCTGACTACTTACCTCCTGGTCGTGCGACCCAAGCCATAGGCCAGAGCTCCCCCAGCACCCTTCGTCGCCATCATCATCATGAGGGTAAGTATGGGAACTTCGACCTAACGGATGGTCCGACCCCAGGAGCCGAAGCGTACGCCTTTTCAGAGGAGGAGATGTGTGTAAGCGACAAAGAGACAACGACCGAGCCACGAGAAGAGGACTAGAACTCCCGCTGGTTGCTTTCGGAATACTCGTCTAGGCTGAATGGCAACAAATTCAGCGCCGTTGCGTCAACGGGGAATTCGTCAGAAGCGGCAGCAATTCGAAGATCAGTGAAAGGTTCAGGGTCGGAAAGCGACAGTCCTAGGTTGACGATACCATACGAGTCCGACACAGATGATGATGGCGACTTTTCACGCGTTCACGATGAAGACTTCCTCGAATCGGGCTGGGGTGGAGAGTGCTTACAAGATACAGAGGACATCGATTTTGAGTTTGTTTACGCCCTCCACACCTTTGTCGCTACTGTCGAAGGGCAAGCCAACGCGACAAAAGGCGACACCATGGTTTTGCTAGACGACAGCAACAGCTACTGGTGGCTAGTGCGCGTCGTGAAAGACAGCAGCATCGGTATGTCTTCCCTGAGTGGTCAACGAGCTTCGGTTGAAATAGTCTAATCCGATCTGTTTTGTAGGCTACCTGCCCGCCGAACATATCGAGACGCCAACAGAGAGATTGGCACGTTTGAACAAACACCGAAACATAGACGTAGGACCAACCCTCTAGTGTCTTCGCAAACCAGAATCTATGTGCTAACAGTGCCTAGCTATCCGCCACTATGCTTGGGGATCAAGCTGACAAGCCTCGAAACCCCATAATGTCTGCGATGAAACGAACGAAGCGAAAGACCGTCCAGTTCGCGGCGCCTACGTACGTTGATTACTCTGATATAGATTACTCTACGGAAGAAGAAGATCTAGAAGCAGAATATTTCGGTCAGCAGCAACAGGCACAGAAAACGCAGCAGTCGAATGTTCAGCAAATAGAACCCGACACAGACCCCGAGGACGAGACAGCAAAGGTTGAGCCTCTAAAGCCCAGGCCACTGCAAACGAAGGACAACAAAACGGGTGAAGACAGCGCAGGCCGACCTGGAATTCGAAACAGCGAGGAAATCTTCGAGTCAAAACCGAGCGAAGGACCTAAGAAGTCCAGCGACGGAAATGTTCGGGACTCCTTCTTCAAGGACGATGTTGAAACCAAGAAGATCACACTTACTCCTAATCTTCTCCGCGACGATACCGCCACGAGGACCTCTAGTGATTCAGTCCAGCTGAAGCAGCGTCCAAGCTTGGATAAGCTCGAGAAAGACAGCCCGACCAGCAAAGATGACAAGAAAAAGAAGGAGAAGGAGAACTCAAAGAAGCCTAGTGCAATTCGAAGCTTCTTCTCCCGAAAAGACAAGAGGAAAGGACAGGAAGATGATGAGACCCACGGAAAGTCGTCCCAGGATGCCGACGGCCACGAAAGGGAACATGAAGAGGACGAGCAGAATATTCTTTCATCGCCGGAGAGAGCACCAGCCCCGCAACGAAATCCAAGCAAGTTGCAAAAGTCACAACCCACCAATGCGAAGCCCATTGCTGGAATACTCAAGGATACCAGCATGGATGCGTCAAACTACATGTCTGCTGGAAGGATCAACAATGTCTCAAACACTCCTCCTTCTACAATGCGCCTGGTCGAACCGGAACCAAACGATATGACAGAAGGAGGCCCGCAAGAGCAAAGAGGGAAAGGGGAACAGTCGCCAGAAACTTCCAGGAAGCAAGAGAGCGTGGGTCAATCTCGGGATGCCGGGGCTCAGCAGCTTACCCAGGCTCAACCCCGCTCAGAGATGGATTTCGATTCCGATGAAGATGACACCACGGGTTCTACACAACAGCCACCAGCAACGGCCCAAGAATCCCGGAGGCAGCAGGAGCGCTCTGCACCGAATTCTCGCAACCCGTTCGCTACCGCACAGCCTGCGGCTTCTAGTATGGCGCCGTCACATCAGCAGCACGCTGAGCGCTTGTCCGAGTCTCCTGTACATGTTTCACCTATTCAAGCCGATCACCGGACTTCGCCAACACCTCCTCTGATGGCTGACTCATCCAGCCAAGAGGACCGATCCTCACCAAGACTTACGCCGTCGTCGGAATTGGTTGAGCATGGAGATGATGGAGCGGATGATAAGGACATTGCTCCTCCTTCACCAGTTTCGGCTAGTACGCCCACCTGGAATGATGCCAGTCTTCGTGCCTTCTTCGACTCGGGATCTGAGATTCGGGATATGCTTGTTGTGGTCTACGACAAGTCGGATGTTGAACCTGTTGGGCCAGATCACCCAATTGCCGGCTCCTTGTTCAAAGAGCAGAATGCCAAGTTGGCAGAAATCACAACGGTAAGTTTACATGTTCACCTGACCCTGTTCAAGAGTGTGCCGTTGCTAATGTGACATTCATACAGCAACTTGACAATATGCTCGGTGACTGGCTGGCTCGCAAGCAGAGGTTGAGGGGCGCTGTTTGAACGTCTCATCCTGTTCTTGTTATTGTTCCTTAAAGACCCCGGCGAAGGCCGTCCTGCCTACCTTAAGCGTGACTGGAGAGGGACTCATGCTTTTACGACTCTGTATGCTCGATTCTTTCGCTTCCCTTTTTCCCTTTCCTTCTTTGTCGTGTTGTCTATTTTCTTTCCGCCTATAAACGGTGGGTTTTCAATCTTGCTCAAACTTGTTCGGCTAGGCGTCCGAGAGACGGCGTCAGGGAAGGGTTGATGGGTACGTCAGGTGGCTATCACCTGTGTTCGATTAAAAGAAATGGGCAACATCTTGCAACAAGTGCCCAACCGGAAAAGAGTGTCAACCTCGGCGGGAGTTCAGAGGATCTGCGATTCCTTATATACCTTTCTCAGTATCATTATTACCATCGAATGTCATAACTGACACGATTTCCTTTGTTTTGAACACCTTCTCTTCCTACCTCTTCTTCTTTTGGCGATGGATTGAGATGTTTCTGGATGGATGAAGCGCTTGTCATGCGTGATGGAGGTGAAAAGTAAACTCTGGTGGTGGATCATGAAGCAGGCTTCTTGATGAGATTCACAAGTCTGCATGACCAAGCCTTGGTGCTTTTGTATCTAGTCCAAGTGATATACCCCCCCTAGGTAGTTGAGAAGTCCAAATGGCTAATGGTAATGCTCACAGCTCAAGAGGCCCTCGTGAGTTCACAGGAGGACATGCTCAGTTCGTGATGAAGACTAATGGATATGTTTTCTATTGTTGTACGGGAGATAATAGTATAAAAGGAATTCCGGGTCATTGGGGGGCGTTGAAGGGGTATTTTGATTCTATCTGTTTATTTGGTATTGAGGGGGTGGTTTACGTACCCTTCTGGCTTAGGGTATACCAGATATCACTTGACTGCCCCAGCAAGTCGTGGTTTAGAAGACAAGCTCGGCGATCTCTTAAGAACACTGTCAATTTTCGTATTGTTTTTAATTCCTTACGGTATATTAAGATGTTGTGTTGTCCTCCACCGCAAAACTTGACTTGCGTCTAAAAAGCACCATAGGCTACTATTCGAGGCCTTCCTCCAGCAATTACATTGTTTATTCTTCAAAGCATAGAGGGGAGAGATGCCCTCCTTGTTCTCTCCCATGTTTCACTTGTACATTCCTCTCACATCCCATAACCTTAGAGACAATACAACCTGGTCAACATTACACATTATCATCATTGCAGATAACATCTAATGCTTCTCTCCCCGAACTCAAATTCGAACTGATACCTATTCCTATAACACTAAACCCTCATTTACAACAGTAGATACAACGCTCCAAGGAACAGAGTGCCAAAGGCAGCTTTAAATCCCGACATGGAGAGTCTTTGCTGACCACTTCTAACATCAGCAGGAAGGTCAAAAGGGCTCCCACCGCCACCTCTTATAGGACGGTTTCCGACAATGGTCTGGACCGAGCTTGTGCTTGTAAATGTGCCGATTACGGCGTCACTTGTTGTCCGAAGGGGCAATTCTGAGGTTGTTGGGACTTCTATGGCCGTAGAAACGGACTCTGACTGTGAGGTCACGGTCGGTTCAGGGGCATTGGGCGCATTTCCACCCTCCGAGGGCACGGGACCTTCAGACGCTGTTGACCCAATAGGCTTTTCGGTAGTAGAGGTTCTCATGGTAAGTGTTGGCCAAGCCTTAGCTGTAGTCGTCATCTCTGGCTGAACAGAGGATAGTGTCAATGTTGTACCCTCGGAGGTGAAAGAAGTGGGTATAGTCTGAGGCTCGTCCGGGCACAAGGAATCGAGCAGCTGGTCTCCTAATGCCATTGCGAGAAGCGTGTTGGCGGGGGCGATGTCGTCCTGGCAAGAAAGTTGGAGGAGATCCTCAATGCGGAGGACGCCCTGCGCACAGCTCCTTGAGCACTTGTTTCCATTAAAGCCATCCGAGTCGCAGCCTTGAAGTGGCTTTCTGTAGGTAAGGAGGCAGTTGCGAGAGATTGACAGGGAGGTGATGGGTTGGATGTCGTCGAGTGTGATAGCGGCAGAGGCCGTTAAGACCATGATGAGCAGGGCAAGCCACCGCAAAGGCCTAGCAGCCCGTAGATTCGCCATTGGCGATTGTGTTATGTGGTGATAGTTTCGAGTCGGTTATTGTGTGGCTGATTGGGTGGATGAACCGGGAGAGGGTACCGTTGAATGGGTCGAGTTCAAGCTTCGTGTCCAGACAATTGTGATTGCCAATTCGTCAGGGTTCTTTCTTCAACTAGAGACTCTAGGGCGACGAAAGACTCGGCTGTGGCAGAATTCGAGGGCTAGGTGATAGAGAAGTCGAATGGGTGGGAGTGATGCGATTAGGTTCCTGGCTACTTTTTGCCAATGTGTTAGTACTCTCGAGTAATTGCTCCCGGTGTCCAACCATAGCTGCACGGGGAAGCCAATGGAAGGATCACTCACCTGTTTGGACGTCCCTCCCTTTCGTTCCTGACTTCCCTCAGTTACTATCCCGAGGAGAGAAGGTCGTCACCGAGTTGTATGTCGCCGCAGGATCCGTGAAGAATAGAGCAGCGGAAAAATTGGTAACCGGTGGCCTTTCGCCGTCCAAAGTGTGCTTGTAAAAGAAATCCGAGTGGGAACGAGCCTATCGACTCAGTTGATGCGATTGTGAGGCCAATGCGGCGAGGTCATACGCGGAATAGGGATTAAAACTTTCGAGAGAACGGGCAGGTGATGATAAGGTGGGAAAGGCGAATAAATCGAATAAACTTACGAAGATTCACTGAACGTCTGGCCAATTCGTATGACGGCATGCGTTTCAAGGGGACCGCATAATCTGAAGGAGATGGGAAGTAGCGGAGGAGGGAAAGAGGGAAAAGGAAAAGAGGTGAGAGCGCAAACGGAAGGTGCAAAAAGAATAGACGGCAGGAGCTTCAGTCTCAACTCGGCTCGACTCGTGCCAGAAGGGTACATAAACCATCCCCACAATACCAAATAAACAGATAGAATCAAGATACCCCTCCAAAGCCCCCAAATGACCCGGAATTCCTTTTACACCATCATCTCCCGTACAACAATAGAAAAGATATCCATTAGTCTTCATCACATTATAATGCTCACGACCTTTTAGCCCCAACACCCATCTCCTCCCCCCCAAACTCCTCCCACTCATCCAGTCCCGACCATCCCCCTCCTCCCCCAGCAGAACTATACGTGCCCGCACCCATCTTCCTCCCTACCCAAATCCCCAACGCTGTGAGTGCGCTAGAAATAAAAAACCACGATTCAAACCAGCGATCAACAAACCCCGGCTCCAACGCGCTCTCCAGCGCATCGCCCACCGACCTGCCCACCTCCCTGGGCAAATTACTCCGCAACAACAGCGCCGAGCTGATCACGTACGTGGCCGCGATCTGGGCCGTCAGCAGGGCCAGGTTCGCCTGCGCTTGGTACAGCAGACCTGGCATCCACTTGGCGAAGATGCGGAAGGTGACGATGACCGAGTTGGCGGACCCTAACAAGATGACTCCTGACAAAAAAAAGGAGATTTGGCGCGCCCAGGCTACTTGGTCGAGTTTGGGGTCCCAGTGCTTGGCTAGGAGGGAGAGGAAGCGGTTTATGGGGTCGGTGGAGGAGAATGTGCTCCCCGTGGAACCACCCCCTGAGGGGGAGGTGGTAGAAGAAAAGAAGAGGAGGGAGAGAAAGGAGTACTTATTTCGGCGGAGCGTGGTTAATGTCGTGGCAAGCACGCGGTAGATGCAGTAGAGGCTGAAGATGTAGGACGGTAGTGACAAAAGACGGCCGAGAGGGGTGCCGTCGCGGGCGTGGGCGGCTTGGCGAGACCGTAAAATGGAGAGCGAGGAGGAGAGGTTGGATTCCATTGTTTCGAGACCGAAGATTTCCATTTGAAGGGACTTGATCTCGGCTGCTTCTGCTGAGGAGCCGTTGGCTATGCCCTTGAGGGAGCCGAGCATTTTGCCGACTAGGGTACTGCTGCCGTTGCCGTTGTTGCCCATGGTATTGTGGCTGGAAGCTTCGGCCCGCCGGGCTAGTTTGTCCTGGAGAGAGCGCAGACGGTGTCGCTTGGTGGCTAGCATCTCGCTCGTCGCGTCGAGCCCAGCTTGCTTGCGCGCAATGTCCGTTTGGGTAATAATGGGCCGCTTGCGGAAGGCCCGGTTGTCGGCGAAGGTGTGCCAGGGGCTCGAGACGCTGGCGAAGCCGGAGAGCAAAGCCATGAGCAGGATGCCGATCACGCCGATGCGCTCGAGGCACGCGCGGGCGAGCCTACCGCCCACGAGAACGTCGCCTACCGACTCAGCTTTGGCCTCGGCCCGTCCGATGGTCAGCGCGGTGCTGTCGAACCCGGCCCCGTCGCTGCTGGCTATCCCCCACAGGTACTCGGTTCCGTCGGGCCGGGGCACCGCCTTGCCTAGAGACCAGAAGAGGAAGAGCCAGGCGCCGAAGCCGATGAGTTGCAGAGTCCAGGCGATGCGTGGGACGCGCCCCTTGGCTGTGCGCTGGAAGGTGGCCAGGCTGGATACGACGGACTGCAACTCGAGGAACGGTATGAGGACCACGAGCATGAAGAGGAGCGTCGGCACCRTGAACCGCAGGGCGACGGCGCGGGCGTGGGCACTGACGAGGTCCGAGATCTCGGCCAGGATGAGCTCTCCGAGCACGGCAGCCAGGCCTATCGTAGCGGAGAACGTCATGGCGGCTACTCGACGGCGCATCGATCGGGCCCCGCGCTCGGCGTGCGCTTGTTGCAAGCTCGGAGGTGCCGAGGGGGGAAGGTAGTGGCCTTCGCCATCGTCGCGGTCGTCTTGTACGCGGGAGAGCTTCGGGAATACCTTGCCGGCGACTACCGAGCTGACAATGGCAAAGGTAGCGATGAATGGCGAAAGGGAGAATAGGGTGCCGATGGGCGAGGCCGGAATGGGCGCTCCGCAGGAGTCGACGCCGCAGGACATGGGAACTGCGATCGGTATGTACGGATGGTGATGTTGTGATGGTAAACTTCGATATGTAACCTGGCGCTTGTCGCAAACCCCCTCTCGTTATCTTCCTTCTCTCTTGCGGTCGCCAGATGGTTTCTCGATCGTCTTTATGAGAAAGTAGCCGTAGTCGCAAATCGGATCCAGAGGTCGATGCTAGGCTCGGTCGGCATCGTGTGTTTGTGTGTTTCAGCTTGTTTTGCAATTTAGTCGTCGAGGTCCAGGCCGGAGTTGAATAGGTGTTTTGTCGGCCCCTCGAGTCTCGCTACTCGTCGGGAGGTTTGGGATAAGCAGTTGCCTCAGCTGTGTTGAGGTTGGTCGATAGGTCAGGTGTACAGGTACGGAAGTGTGCATGGTGAGGTGGTTGCTGTGACGTTTAAAAAAGGGATCCATAGATGACGAATTACCTACAGAAAGGTACATGCGCTAAAACGCAGCCAGGCACCACCCCAGTTTTCCCCGGCTTCAAAATGAGACAGCGGGGTGCACCCCCTATTTGCGGTTCTTTGCACGCCTGCAAAACGCACCGCTTACAGCTTGCATCTTTCCCCACACCCCCACCGTTGAACGGCAATTGGAGCCTCTCCAATGAGCAGTCTCGTCCCTGACAAAATTGTTTTGACTCAGTTGGCTTACCAAATAGTCAAACTTGTAAGAATAAACCGAACACGTTACGGTTAGTATATTAGACCTTGTGTATATTCTTATCCCGTATTTAAGCGTCTCTATTATACCTTTGAACCCAACTTCTAGGTAGTTCCTAAATGGAAATATCCCTAAGGGACTCTAGCCGATGTGTTTTCGACTTATTGTAATCCCTATTACAGTTTTGTAACGGCCTTTCCTAACTACAACGAGCAGTGTTGGACTGTCCGTGTTCGGTTTATTCTTACGACCGCTCGCTTGCCCAATTGGCTAATCGCCCGCTAAGGCTACGGCTAAAGGTCTTATCAATTTTGTCATAGACGAGGCAGTGTGCCCCCACATCAAGATCAGATCTCATTTTCCATAACATTGGGTTCCCTTTTTCCCGTTTCATGTTGGAGATCATCACGGGCAAAGAGTACATAAGAGGTTTCTGTCAAGGCTGGGAAAAGTGGTTGATATTGCGTGGAGATTTATTTTGGCTAAGCTGATGATTACTCGGCGAAAGCTCTGTGGCCTCTGCCCATTAGAACTACTATGATTTCAAAGACACCGTCCAGGTCCAAAACAATAGCAGGTCGAGAGTTCGACAGTGTCGTTTTCCTTATACTCCGGCTCCATGCAGTCTAGGAACACATCTCTGATGACTCCTAATAGTACGGTATAGCAAAGTTGACCGCTTCGCATGCTCACTGTTGTTGTAAACACTCTTGACACCTGAGCACCTTCAGTGCCTCTCGATAACAATACTGGCTGATTTATGCTGAATGCCTGACAGGCGCCGAAATAATACCGTGGTCAAAATCCAGCACCGCTGCAAACTGGGTTCGGTTGGTATCATCTGGGAACATGCCCCCCTGTTTGTTTCTCAGTTATCCTCCGTAGCTTCCTTCACAGTTCGAAAGACCCGTCCTCATTGTTTGGTCTTGTCGCTTGTTCGCCCCTGGGTATCGTCCTCCTCATCCTCGTCGTCCGAATCCCTTGATTTCCCTGACTGCCCTGACTTGAGCAGGGCAGCGGCTTCTCCTACTTCCATAGCGTGGAGTCGCTTCTTTTGTTCTCTCTCAAGTGCCAATTTCTTCCGTCCATCTGCAGCTAGAAGTTGGTCGCCCGAAACCGCCTCAATCTCGTACTCATCTTCCTCCTCGCCCGTATCTTCGTCGCCACTTTCGTTCCCTTGCGCCGTCCGTGACGGAGAAACGAAGGTCGTCCCGGCTGCTGTGGGAGAAGGAGCGGAGGGCGGAGACGTTCGTCGGTAGCGAGGCTTGTTAGGCTCGTACGGTTTGATGGTGGGATCGAACGCTGCTGGTAACCCAATCGCGGCAGCTACTCGGTGTGCCTCCTCGTCCGGAGAAATATTCTTTTCCATCTCGTAAAGACTGCTTGCGTCACTGTCGGCTTCGTGCTTTCCGTCGTTGTACGCCAGCATGGCAGCATAGCTCTGTCGGTTCGGATCGTGGATACGTTTCTCCTTCTTCTTGAGTCGCTTGTCGTCTGGTCGAACAACGACCACGGGGACAGGGCTGTACTGGAGGCAGTATTTTGAAAAGGAGTTGCGCGTGTTCATCAGGCCCTGGATTCCGCCAAGAGACCTGCCCTTTGTGCCGACAACTAGCATCGAGGGTTGGTGGAGATGAAGCTACAATTATGCTCGTCTGTCAGTAAAAGAAAGACGAGCCGTGTCAGTGGTCAGAAAGAGGACGTACCAATTTTTGGAAAGTGGAATGCAGTTTTCCAACGGCCCACTCGAGAATAATGCTGATAGCCCTATTCTGCTCGTTCTTGGATTGAATGGTTTGCAACAGCTTCCTCGCTTCCTCCTGGTAGGACTTCTCCCCTGGGCGGATGGGATTCTCAATGACGCGAACACATACTACCTGGTCTCCATCGTCGACCATGTTGTTTAGCAGCCAGACCAGCGCATAATCGGAATAGGCATGCTCGTCCACACCCACCATAAAGGTACGAGACCTTCGAGATGGCTGGTACCCCTGATGTTTAACATGGAGTGTGAAGGAGGACGTGTTGTTCTTGGTCGAATCGCCGGCGGGTAGGTTGTCAAAACCAACGTGTTGTCGGAACCTGGGGGCCGCATTGGAATTCTTTGTTAGCGACGACATGACACCAAAAGCGACGGCGACTCTGCAGGTGGCAAGCTGAAGTGCAAGGGGATGGGATGTGTCGCGAGTGGAATTAGAAGCAAATTGTGCGTGATGGCATTAAAAAGATGCAGAGAAGAAGTAACGACTGCAGATGGGTAATGTAGCAGCTTGGCCATGTGCTGGGACAACTCCCGAACTTGTCAAAAGTTCAAAAAGTTCGAAACTGATGCCGGGGAGCAATGCGTGAATGATCGAAAGGGGAAGCAGAGCATCCCGTCATCCCCCACCAGAGCACTGCATGAGCGCAAAATTCCCACGAGACACCGCCCATCGCCCGGCCCAGAGCTTCCCCCAAAGAGCCCAGAGGAGGGCCGTAGAGGTGCTGGAAACGGTAACCTCGACCGGCGCCCGAGCAGAGCCCGGTGGGTACCTACTAGCGGGGTGCAAGCTAAGCGGACCGCTGGCGAATGGGGTCTTCTGATGGAGGGATGAGGCCAGAACGACGCCGGGCCTGAGCCTGAGCTTTTCTTGGCGTGATGCGGGTCCAGTTCCCGCGAGAGAACGGACGGACTCGATGGAGGCTCATCAGCCAGTGCACTGCTCAGTTGTCTGGGCTCTGTTGATGTAATCCCGCACTGCGCTCTCCAATGGCACCACAATCGTCATGATTCGAGGTCTGTTTCCCCCCAGCCCACGCAAACAAGACGACGATCCCCAATGCGGCGCAACATGTCGACTGCATGAGACTGCACCTGTCGGGCTCGTTTTGTTGCGCTTGTGACATAATCCAATGCTGCCACGACAAATGACTCTTTGCGAAGCACGGCAAATGGAGCGCCGATTGACCATCGTTGAAAGGGGAGATGGCCATGACAGGGTCCGCAAGATGGGGGAGGCCATGGGGCAAGCTCTTCCGGCGACGGACCGTGGGAAAAAAAAAAGCTTAAAATCACGCAAGGGATGGAGAACGAGTCAAGCACAGGCTATCCCCGTTTGAAAAAGGCACCACTGGGGCCGCACATCGAACGGGTTTGGGCGGCGCGGGTGATGCAGATGGATATATATGGTGCGAACTTGGGCTTGGGAAAGGTCAGAAGCAAACAACTTTCTGAGAAAGAACTTACCTCACGGGGGAAGGCGATGACGCTCGCAGCCGTCTGTTGTCGGTCTTTCGGGGCTTGCCCTGCGGCAGTGAGGGATGGCGCGGAGCTTGGAAGGATATGGATACGGTGGAGGATTTCCTAGATCCGATAGGAGGGCGGTCGCTRCTGCTTCCGCCGCTCTGTGACGTCCGCCGAGATTCATCCTGAAAGCTATCGGCCAGGGAAAGAGGAGAGACAATGCTGACGCGCCTCGAGGCGCTGGTCCCGCTGGTAGGAGAGGTGGTTGCTGCTCGATAATCGACCGTAGGGGTCTGGTTTTCGGAGTCGCTGGAATGGGCCTTTAGTTGCGGCGAGAAATAGTCCTTGGGCTTCGGAGAGTTCTGGGTCCTAGGTGACACATCCGAGTCGGGGCTCTTTATGGCCGAGGGCGAGGATATCAGCTCCACCATGTCGGGGAGGCTCTTTGCCATCGCGGTTATGGTGCTGGTTGGGGGGCACGATGATCGGGTTAAGGGATGATGAGTCCAAAGCCTATTATCCGGACGACTGATCGGCCTCGATGGGAGGCCAGCAAGGGTTATCTGGCTTCAACCAGCATCAGAGGTGGATCGGGGATCGCGAGGTGCTCGGGAGAAGAAGCTGGCGTGAAAGGTCCGTTCACGCAGCTTCCAGGCGATAGGGGTCGGAAACAACGCCGCCAGCGTGGGGTCTAGCGAGTATATACGGCCGGGTCGTGAACAAGGGAGGAAAGCTGAAAGGTTGGAATTTGAGGGGGCCCGCAAGTGTTGGAAGTGATGACGATGATGTTTGCCTGGACTGGGTGGCGCGCGGGTAGTTGGCAAGGCTGAAGGCTGTTGCTATAAAGATGTGAAGAGTCGTCGCGGAAGGAGGAGATGAGTCGAAGTGTTCCACGTCCAGGTGGGTGGTTATCGGGAGGAGGTCCTGATATCGGATGGAATCTCGCCTGATTTTAGGTATGGAATGCGCAGGTGTAGGTTGTACGAGCAGGCCCGTGATGAGATATGCGGTAAGGTAGATTGCGGCTATCTTGACAATAAAGATAGCTCCCTGGATGTCGAGGTGATTCGAGGTTGAGGTGAAAGACGGGACGAAGGCGGGATGGGAGATGGAAGGTGCCAGTGCCGGCCGGGGGATGTAGGTGTGGAAGTAGGTAGACGTAGAGGCAGGTATGTATGTGAGTGTGTGTTTTAGGTACCGTGTGAGCGTGTCTGGCTATAGCGTCATCTGTCGAATCCAAGCTTTCAAGGGAACCAAGGGCTCTGCATTCCGCTGCTTGGCGTTGCTCTGTTGCTGGCCCGAGACTGTGGCAGAGACGGATTCAGAAACCAACACACGTCAGGCTACCTCTCTCTATGCAAAATGCCCTTGGGAGAAAACCTGGAACGGAAGCGTGCCTTTGGGCGAGACAAGCCCCGAGCGTGGTTGGCAACACCAGTGATTTAAATATCACCGCCCGAACTGGAGTCGAGCTTCCCCAGTGGCCCAGGCTCCTCGTGACTGGAGCGACTGGAGTCCGTTCGGCTGTCTCATGCTTCGATTTTTCTCCTTTTGTCTTGGCGACCCTTGAGAGTGGGCTTTGGTGGGTAAAGTCTGGCAGGTACCGTCCACTCTGCAAGGGAACGAGCCGGCGGCGGCCGAATGACGGATCCTCTGCTTTGTCGGACTGGGGCAAACCGTGGATGGACTGCCCGTTGGACTGTTGACTGGTGACAGCTACCACAACGTAGGGCCGCCTCTGCTGCCTGCCAAGTGCCTACAGCTTCCTACGGGCTACGACCGGTCCTACGCTACTCCTACTACCGAATAGCTCCCTTTTTTGGTCGGTCTGCACCAAATTGCTTCCTTTCCCGCGCCTCGTGCTCGGTATTGAGTACGATTGCAACCTCCCCACTGCCCTATCAAGCTAACGATTTCTGGAATCCTTAGTCCGTCTTTTTTCTCCTTTCCGCTAGTGGTCTCGATGTCGGGGTGTTGACATATTCGATTGCCGACCATTGTAGCGGAGAGATTCACTTGCAAAAGGTCTCTCTTCCCCAGGTTCTCACGGTCCAGATACGACTTTTCTCTTACTCTGTCCCCCCCTGCCTGCTCTGCCGTCCGGGGAATGTCTTAACGACGACGTCGGCTCACACACAGAGACACGACAGGCCAAGCTTTTTCTGTGATCCAAGAAACTAGTGCTTGGCATTGCCAACCACGGCATGAACCTGTGATAGCCCGCCTCGCCTTGGTGTTACCGGTGACCTCAAGATGGGTGGCCGTCTTACGGTAGAGGGAAGGTTTAGGTACATATTCACCTCGCCCAGGGCCCCAGACTATCGACCCTTCTCCGGCAGACGCCTAGGCTACAGGGTCACAGAATGCGCATGGAAATGACTGTGGTGGTATTCCGACTCAACACCCATTCACCAACAGTAACAGACACACTTCTCCAAGAACCGTGAAACACGGCATTCTTCTCTTTTACAAGTAGGTTTCCTCCCTCCTCCACCAGCGCATCGAAGGTCGTTCAGGCCCAAGATGAGATCGTCAACCTCACAAAGAAAAACCCTGGCACGGCCCTTGAGAGCCCCTACAAAAGGGGCAACGACGAAGTTTCGGCACCTGTCCGCCAAGTCGCTAATCAGTGGGGTATCGGTGCCCGTCCTGCCCGTTCTGCTGTGAGTAAGCTGAGAGCGGTCAACCGCAGCAGCATGCACCGGCCGGCTTTATTAGGGAGCCTTGCCTGGGGAAGCCCTGTCAATGGAGTGATTGGAGGGCCTGGAACCTAAAACGACGCTCTGAGATGCTGAAGGAATGTCACGGAAGGATGCCCGATGGGGGGAGATGGGAGGGGGATTGTCCAGTGAAGATTGTCAAAGACGGCCGCTGCCGGAATCCTACCAAACGCCGCAGATCAGAAAGCGAGTCCTGCATTGGATGTTACATTTCGAGTAGAACTACGTCCCATTCCGAGGAAGGAAGTAAGTATTCGATTCAATATATATGGTGAAGTATGGTGATGACGGTGGTATAACATAACAGGCCTATCTACAGTCTACACCGTAGAAGGCTCATATCACATGCAGATAGAGAGACCATAGCAAGTTGGCTTGGCTATCGATATGTTACACGATAGATGCCTGGACATTTTCTAGGTACCTTTACGAGACTGAGATCACAAATGTCCAACCACACACTCATAGACTTCTCATATGTCAAGCAATCGATTACTCACTCGTCCGAGTACTCACATTAAGCCTATCCCATAAGAAGAGACACATACATAGGGCAACACCATAAACAGCCCCAAAGAGGTCCTACACAAAGACTTCGTGCATGCTTAGTCTTCCTCGTTTTCCATATTTCGTTGTCACCATGAGCTTGTGTCACCAAAAAAACCGAGCAAGAAATGTGCCAGCGAGTAACATCTCCAAGCCGTTCGACAAGTCGGCTCGGCAGACAATGATATATCACATACATACACCTAGAGGTAGAGAGTACTAAGAGTGCCTACATTCCTGCTCTTGAAGTTCTTGACTTGCCTGGGTAGGTATGTTAATGTAAAAATTGGCCAGAACAGCGAACCTCTACGACAGGTAGGTAGGCAACTAGACTAGATATGAAAGGTCACGAAAAATCAAATCTTTCCCAGCTTTTCTTTGTTACAAGATTAAATATCCGCTGTCACTACGGAAGAAAGTCGACCTACATACACCATTCACCTACCTTCGTATACTCCAACGTTGACTGACCTCTTTCTTCTTCGTCTTCATCATTCGTAAAATTTTCCACAAGTCGGACCGAGAGTTGTGATCCAGTATCCACCCTCGTCTTCATTAAAGGGTTCGAACGGAGAGGCTCCGGGAGGCCTCCCGTCGTTCAAAACGCAAGCCAAGCATCCATGGATATGTGCTGTAATGTACGAACGATGGACGGTTAAGGGTGTCGTCGGAGGCTGTCAAGCTGCGTTAGCTTGGGCTCGGCAACTGGGTCAGTGGGTGTGTCATCGGGTTTTGCGGCCTTGGCGATATCTTTTTTTCCTACGTCTTGTCAAATGGTGCCGTGGTTACCGTCTTGGATATGCGGATACTATCGATCTCAGCCCTGCTGTTAACGTCGTATC
Organism: Neurospora pannonica FGSC 7221; assembly: GCA_009805235.1. Lineage (NCBI taxonomy): Eukaryota > Fungi > Ascomycota > Sordariomycetes > Sordariales > Sordariaceae > Neurospora > Neurospora pannonica. The sequence continues at coordinate 46,015 of RANY01000131.1, forward strand.
ACTTGGCTGTCTTCTTGTTCTTGGTCTTGTCTCGGCCATGGAAAGAGCCTCTTGATCCCTTAACCATGGACTCTACTCGGAGGCCTCCGGCACTGGTCAAACGAACGTTTTTCTCCTCCGGATGTTTCAACCCAACGTTAGATGTAAGAAGGTAAGGTTACAACTGATCGAACGGACCCTCTCTTGGTCTTTTGTAGCTAAGGTACCTCTCTAGATGGTATAGAAAACAGCCATGAACAACTTTCGCGCTGGCAAAATAACAAGTGAACCCTTTCTAAATATCGCTTTGTTTTTCCTACCCCATTGTGTTAACGTACGTACTAACTGGTAGTGTAGTAAAGTACGCATTTCCAAACTGCGTATCAACACCCCCAATAGACCGATGTGGGTGCAACAAGAGGAGCTAACCTACGCGGCGTGCCAGCCGCGGCGGTGATTGCGGTATCTATGCGGTTCCATCTTTGACTCTCCACAGGCACTACCCGAGGAGATAGAGCCCGGTTCGATGTTGGGGGAAATACCGTCTTGACTTTTCGGCAGGACTGGTACCCTTTCCTGAGGCCAGGTCCCAGCACAGCACCCTCCCATTTCCATGGGTAGTTCCTGATTCTCTCCTCTTGTTGCCAGATGGATTGCTTTTGTGTTTGCCGACCTCCCACCCTCCCTGAGACTCTCCTTGGAATAGACCAATCCCATTGACGCCTAATGCAAATGCTGCTGACAAAGACCTGCGTAGCCCCTGATACTCCCGCCAATTACAAAAATGACAAAGACGATGAGAAAGAGACGAATCTCCGCCCCAGCAGCGCATTCCCGTCCCAGCAGCGCTTAGAAACCCATTCAAGCATAGGTGCGCGAAAGGTTGCGGAGGTACCAGTCAACCAACTTGCGGCCGACCTTGGCCTCGGAGATGTGGATGAGGTCCTGCAGAATACTGTTAGCACTGAAACCACACTTGCCAGATTCTGACACGGTTTTCACCGCGCCGGTACGGGGATTACTTACACCCTGGAGAGCATAGTCGAGATCGCTGACGTTAACAAGCTCACCCTCCAGAAGGCCACCGTCGGTCCAGCGTAGCTGCTTGGTGCGCTGCTTGTTGACCATGAGCCAGCCACGGAGCTCCTCAGGCTTGACCTCGAGGAAGCCGGCGAGCTTCTTGAGGTCCATGGTGGTGTAGAGGCGGAGGTAAGACTTGATGGTGGGGTTGAACATGTTGGTCTTGACCTCATCCATGAAGACGGAAAGGTGGTGCTCGATGGGGTCGATGTTGGCCTCGGGCTCATCGAAGTTGGGGGGGACGGGGGAGATGAACTTGGGGCAGGCGGTGCGGAAAAGCTCCTCGTAGATGGGGAGGGCCTCGGGGCCACCGCGCTGGAGCTTGAGGAGCTGGTCGCCGTACTTCTCGCGGAGGGCGGTGTGGATGGTGTCATCCAGACGGGTGGGCTGGAAGGCAACGCAGATGGCGATGAGGGCGTACATCTGGTCGTTCTTCTTGGTGATGGAGTCGTACTGGGCGTTCTTCTGGAAGTTCTTGGTGCGAGAAACGTAGACCAGGATGTGGCTGAACATGCGGATGGCATCGGCGTAGCGGCGCATCATCATGTAGGAGAAACCGACATAGTAGTAGGTGGTGAAGTGGGCAGCCATGACGCGGGCGAACATGGCCTTCTTGTTGAGCTCGATGTCGTCGAGGGTCTTGAGGGCGAGGCTGAAGTCACCGAGAAGGGTGTGGACGCGGAGCAGACCGATGATGGAGAAGTAGCCAAGCATCTTGTAGAGGTTCTTGGAACCATACTCGCCGGCGACGGCCGCGGGATCCTCGTTGCGCTTCATGGCAGCCAACTGCTCGGTGATCTGCGACTTCTGGATCAGGGAGTAGAGGACGTTGAGGACGCTGTAGCATCCCCAGGTGTTGGGGTTCTCGCGGAGCATGGTGATCTCCTCCTCATTGTTACCTTGGCGGGCGATACGAGCTCTGTACGAAGAGAACGAGTTGAACTGGTAGATGAACTCATCGATGACATCCCAAGCCCAGTAGTACTAATAAGAGGAAGAACATGTGTCAGCACAAGGCTATCCCATGAAACCATGACCCGAGGGTATCTATTCTCATGACGCAAGCGGAGGTAGACTAACGGAAGGGGGCTCGAGGTCGACGGGGCCCTCGGAGTTCAAGATGAAGTGGAACAAGCTGCAGTAGGAATCGTAGCTCGAGAACTTGACCTCAAGACCGGCAGAGTAGTCAAGGGGCTGGGCGGCAGCGGCGAGGCGCGACTGGATGTCGTCGGTCTGGGCGGCGAGGGAGAGCTGGGTGGACTCGGCATCATCCTCCTCATACTGGACCTGCTCCTTGTAGTCGTTGACGAGGGCCTCCTCCTCGACGTCCGAATCGGGGTCGATGGCGCGGGCGGGCGCTTGCGCTTGCTGGAAGGCGCTCATGATGGGCTATAATAGAAGAAAGGAGGACTCGGGAAAGGATAATCCGACGTCGCGTCCGGGTCGAGAAGAGATCACTACGGGGTCGGGGGTCCGGAGTGGTGGTGGTGTGGGTGAGGTCGGTGGTGTCTCTCTGTGGTCGCGAAGAGTGGCCCGAAGCGAATCGACAGGACTTTGCTTGGCGGGGCTCAATTTTTTGCAGTGTGGCCCGCCGTGGGCTTTCACCCAGTTTGCTAGCATTGTGAGGGGCGGGGCCCGCGCTAGGTCGCTTCCATTTCCGTTGGGATATTTTTGACGGAGAAGCGGAGTGTATGCATTTTTAGGGTTTGGCCTGCCACTCTCTGGCGAACAAAGAAGCGCTGAGCATATGCTTACAACGATAGTTTACTCGCTTTGAACAATCAGGGTCTGAGTTTAAGGATATCTAATTTAACTATCAAGCTCACAGTGGAATAACAGGTCAGACAGGTGGCAGGCAGCGAGGGGCAACTGGAACCAGTCCCTCAAGGTTGATGTCCAATCCGATGCTCTTCAGTTTGCATTCAGAATGAATCATCCAAAGTCAACTTTTAAGTCAAGCACCGCGCAGCGGACATTGTCGGCGTGAAGAAGCATACTTTGATGTGCTTCTCGGGTTCATCTCATGATTGAGAATAACGGACATGAGTTGACAAATAGCGTCAAGCATTGTAGAAAATATATATAAGGTTCTTGTTCAATACAAATGCACCTTGGCTCGGGTTCTCTTCCAGGTTGTCCGGCTCCAGCTTTTCTTCCCTTGACTTCTTAAAGTTGCCCCGCCAAAAAAGTAGTCTAGATCGACTTTCAAGACGCCTCCATCTCTTTGCCCATACCCATATTAATCAGCGATAACTTCAACTGTCCTACCTCTCAGGCTCACGCAATATACCAACGCAGTACCCAAATCATCAACTGAATTCACGGCAGGCGCGACACCCAATACACAAATACCATCCACTCAAAAGAAGCTTATCGATTCTGAATTATCACCATGCCTGTCGTCCAGCCAGAGAAGCTGGCCAAGCTCCAGCAAAATGCTGACGGCGTGAGGAATGTAAGTTAAGCTGCATGTGATATGCATCCTCGTGTAAAATTCGGCAAGACTTCGAGAGCATCAAGCTAACCAGAAAATCTACAGATTTGTATCCTGGCCCACGTTGTAAGTATACCTTTAACCCAGACAACAAATCTGGCGTCCGTGTTTCTGTCGTTGCAAAGACTCACACTTCATCTTCTAGGACCATGGAAAAACATCACTCACAGATGCCCTTCTCGCCACCAATGGCATCATCTCGCCAAAACTCGCCGGCAAGATTCGCTATCTCGATTCCCGACCAGATGAACAGCAAAGAGGCATCACCATGGAGTCTTCGGCCATCTCGCTATACTTCTCCATGCTGAGGAGGTCGGCTCCTGATGCTACTCCCGAGGCCAAGGAGTACCTAATCAACCTGATCGACTCTCCCGGACATATCGATTTCAGCAGCGAAGTGTCCACGGCTTCTCGTCTTTGTGATGGTGCCGTTGTTTTGGTTGATGCTGTCGAAGGCGTCTGCAGTCAGACAGTAACCGTTTTGCGCCAAGCATGGACCGAGAAGCTCAAGCCCCTTCTTGTTATCAACAAGATCGACCGTTTAGTTACCGAGTTGAAGATGACCCCGGGCGAGGCTTATATCCACCTCAGCAAAATTCTCGAGCAAGTTAACGCTGTTCTTGGAAGCTTCTTCCAAGGTGAGCGCATGGAAGAGGATCTTAACTGGCGTGACCGGATGGAGGAAAGAGTGGCTGCCGCTGCGGCCAAGGAGGCTCAAATAGCTGCCGGCCAGCCCGACTCCGGTGAGCTTCAGTTCCAGGAAAAGGACGACGAGGAGCTCTACTTTGCGCCAGAGAAGAACAACGTTATTTTCGGCAGTGCCATCGACGGCTGGGCTTTTACTGTTCGTCAGTTTGCCGGCATGTACGAGAAGAAGCTCGGCATCAAGCGTGGCTTGCTGGAAAAGGTGCTATGGGGAAACTTCTACATGGATCCCAAGACCAAAAAGGTACTTGGACCTAAGCATCTCAAGGGCAGACCTCTCAAGCCCATCTTTGTCCAGTTGGTATTGGAGCCAATTTGGGCTGTCTACCAGGCCACCGTTGGTGGTGACTTCGGCAAGGGTGATCCTGCTCTTTTGGAAAAGATCACCAAGTCTTTAAACCTCACTGTGCCGCCTCACATCCTCCGCTCTAGGGATCCCAAACTACTTCTTACCACGGTGTTTGCTTCCTGGTTGCCTCTCTCTACGGCTTTGCTCGTCTCAGTGGTGGAGTCATTGCCTTCGCCGAAAGCAGCTCAGGCGGACCGTCTCCCAGATCTTCTGGCAAGCGTACCCGGCGCGGACCATATCGATCCCAAGGTCAAAGTTGCGATGGTCTCGTTCAAGAAGGGTCCATCTGAGCCCATGGTCGCGTACGTCAGCAAGATGGTATCCGTACCTGAGAGCGAACTGCCGGAGAACAAGCGCCGTGGACCACTCAGCCCCGAAGAGGCTCGCGAGCTGGCGAGAAAGAAGCGTGCCGAGGCCATCCGTGCTCAAGGAGGTGCTGACGGTGACCCCGACATGAACGATCTTGCCAACGCCTTCACCAGCACTTCCCTTATCGACAACGCCGTACCGGAACTCGAGGAGAAGCCCGTCGAAGCGGAACACCTCATTGGTTTCGCCCGCATCTATTCGGGCACTTTGTCCGTTGGCGACGAGATCTACGTCCTGCCTCCCAAGTTCTCCCCGGCGGATCCCTACGCTCAACCTGTCCCGAAGAAGGTGACCGTTACCGCCCTCTACATGCTCATGGGTCGCAATCTCGAGGCGCTTCCCTCCGTCCCAGCAGGCGTCGTGTTCGGTATTCGCGGTCTCGAAGGCAGCGGCCTTCTCAAGTCCGGAACCCTCTGCAGCCAGCTCGAGGGCTCGGTCAACCTGGCTGGTATCGCCAACCTGGCCGGTCGCCCCATTGTCCGTGTCGCTCTTGAGCCTGTCAACCCCTATGACCTGGACAAGATGATTCAGGGTCTTCACCTCCTTGTCCAGAGCGATCCCTGCGCTGAGTATGAGCACTTCTCCAGCGGCGAGCACGTCCTCTCCACCGCCGGCGAGTTGCATCTCGAACGGTGTCTGACGGATCTGCGCGAGCGGTTTGCGCGGTGCGAGATTCAGGCCGGTGCGCCCATCGTGCCATACCGGGAGACGATCGTCCGTGCCGAAGAAATGCGCCCTCCTGTCAACAAGGAGCTCGGTCGCGGTGTGGTCGTCGGCGTCACGAGCTCCAAGCAAGTGACGGTAACCCTGCGCGTCAGACCCCTCCCGGCCCCCGTGACCGAGTTCCTCTTGAAGAACGCCGCCGGCATCAAGCGGCTGTACACAGATCGCCAAAAGGCGGGTGTCGAGGACGGCGCCGAATCGCCCTCCGTGGAGGCCACTTTGGAGAACGGCACCCCGTCAGACGTCAAGATCGAAGAAGACGAGGAAGTCTCCCAAGCCACCACCACCCTCACGCCCGAGGAGCTCAAGAAGCAGCTCGAGGCTCAGCTCGAGGGCATCAAAGACAAGGAAGTCTGGAAGGACGTGATCGAGCGCATCGCCTCCTTCGGCCCCAAGAGAACGGGCGCCAACATCCTCGTCGACGCCACCAAGGGCCAGCTCTTCAGCAAGGCCTTCTCGGCCGACAAGATCCGCAACCAGGCGCCCACGGGCGACGAGAAGCTGCACCCAGCCCACTTCAGCGATAAGATCATGTACGGCTTCCAGCTGGCCACGCAGCAGGGTCCGCTCTGCAACGAGCCCGTGCAGGGCATCGCCGTCTTTGTGGAGGAAGTGCTTGTGGCGCAGACGGAGGACGACGAGGCCTCCTCGGCCCGTGACAGGATCGGTCGCTTGACGGGCGAGGTGATCAAGACGGTGCAGCAGTCGATTCACAAGGGTTTCTTGGACTGGTCGCCAAGGTTGATGTTGGCTATGTACTCGTGCGAGATTCAAGCTAGCAGTAAGTCTTTTTGTTTTCATCCTTTTGCCCCCCACACCATATGTACTCATATACTAACCCCCCACAAAGCCGAAGTCCTAGGCCGCGTCTACGACGTCCTCACCCGCCGCCGGGGGCGCGTGCAGTCCGAAGCCATGAACGAGGGCACGCCCTTTTTCACGATTCAGGCCCTGCTGCCCGTGG